>VWZX01009189.1:1272888-1567520 GCA_013399015.1 Galbula dea | reverse complement strand
GGGGGAGGTTTGTAGTGAAGGAGTGAGGGGTAGTGGTGCGCAGCTAGCCGCCCGCTGCCGCCGATTTAGGGGTGGAAGGAGAGTGGCTCGGTCTGGTGTGGTTCGGTCCGGCTGGGTCCAGTGGTGTCCGAGGCGGGAGGGGCGGCCGAGGTAAAAGTGCTGAGTCACCACCGCGCCAGGCACGTGGTGCCGCCGCCCCTCGCACCGGGCCGAGCCGGGCGGCGCGCACGTGGGCCCCGGCGGGGCGGCCGTCAGGGGAGCGAGGAGCGGGGAACGGAGTGGCCCAGGGAGAGTTGCCCGCCCCAGCCTAGCAGGCCCGGCCATGCCGGAACGTCCGAGGGAACAGCGGAGGGGCGGGAGGCTCGTCGGGACCCGCTCTCACAGCTTTCCCCAATGTCTCAAAGCCAGCGCGGGGCCGCCCGCCGGACGGTGCTGGCGTCTCCTCGGGAGGGGCCGGCGGATTCCCGCCTGGGCGAAGATGCTTCCCTCTCTCTTGTTATTATTTGTGTTTCCCTACCACAACAGCGCACTGCCTGCCTCTGCCTTTGAATGGCTCTTAAAATACATGTGAGGGGACCTGTTGTGACGCCGCGCGTTCCGCCACCTAAAAATAGCTGCTTCTGTAGTATGGATGGAACCGGGGCGCAGTCGGTGACCGGCAGCGTGGCGGCGGCCGGGCGTGGTGGTGGCGACCTCGGTGAGCAGCTCTCCGCTCCGGGTTATCGGGCGGGAGCAGCCGCCGGGGTGGAAGCGCCGGCTGGGNGGGAGTGAGAGCCAGTGGGGGGGGGGGCTTATCTTCCCCGAGCATAGCTGCTTTTGGGGTCGGAAGAGGGAGAGGCGTGTGGTGTGGGAGCGGTGTGTATGTGGATGGGGGAAGCCCTGTAATAGGGGTGCACTGCGGCCACCCGATAACATGCCGGTGGGAAGAAAGGGGACGGTGACATTCTGGAAACGGGTGCTGCCATGTGACTGCCTGGTGGGCATGGGGTGGTTTGGGGATTTAGTCAGAAATGGGGTGAGTGGGTGGGGGAACCTCTTCTGAGCTCCCCCAGTGAAGTCAGTGGCCTGAGCTGGCGGAACTGAGATCTCTGAACTCTCACAGTGTGTCAGGGGTTGTTTGAGGAAAAAAACTCTTTCCTCCTCTTCCTCAGTCTGAGCCCGCTCCCCTCCCTCGGCGGCTGCTCCATGGAGGATTTATTTTACAGGTTCTGCCGAAAGCAGGCCATGAGGTCTCAAATTAGGAACGAGCCCCCTTTGGGCAAAGTTGTTACAGAAAAGGGAAAGGCCTCCATTTTCACTTTCACCTGGCCACCCCCGCCTTTGCCAGCTCAGTCCTAAAGCTGAGCTAGGACTTGGCGGGGGGATGGGAGGGGTGTCGCGGAGGGGAGAGAGAAGACGAAAGTATTCCCCCGGAAAGCTGCACGGCTTTTTTGTTTGCACTTTTGGTCTGTATAAGCCCCGTCCGTCAAGCAGCATAGCCCTGTGCCCCAGCCCACATGTCACGCCATGGTGCTTTCGGGGTTTTAGAAGCAAATTAATTTACCTGGTGTTTTTTACTCACTGATGAACCCGGTGCACGCGTTCCATGGCTTTTTCCTTGCTCTCCTTCCGTGTATACTCAGTGCTGCCTGTGGAGAAGCCTTATGCAGTCACTTCCTAGAGGTGATGGACGCTGTGGTTGCCCAATGGCAGCTCGGAGGGCTGCGCGGCACCCAAGTTAACTCTGCTCCTACCTAGTGGAGGTCGTGCACAGAGGAACGGATGGAGCGAGATCCGGCAGCAACTGGTCAATCAGGATTGGGGCACACGGTGACTCTCGCTGTCAGGACACCCTGCTTGCTTCTGCGGGCTCGGAGTTTGTCAGGGCTTTGCACCTGAAACGTGTTAAATGTTGCTGGCTATATTGCGACAGACTTGTCCCCTGCTTCGCAAGTGTTTCTGAACCAGGGGCAGAAACTTGTTAGGTGTGTGGATTTTTTGTTGTTTGTTTGGGTTTTTTTTCTCCTTGTGTGTCAAAGACAGTGTCCTTTGTCATATTTTATGTCATTTCTGCCCCATCACCTGTCTTGGCAATCTGTTGTGGCAAGGGGTTGTGTGTGACTCCAGAAAGGAAAAAAAAATACAGATCGGCTTGATACACTTATTTCCACCAGAATTAGAAGATGATTAATGGTGTGGAATGTGCTACAGTACGTGGTATTGAAAAAATCTCTAGCTATGTGAGATGTTTGGGAAGCGAAGAAAGGACAGCTGTGAGCGCTGGCCCCTGTGGCAGTCGGGGTTTGTGGGATAAGCTCGGTCGCTGATCTTTTTTTGTAAACATCCAGCTGTGAAATACTCAAGCAGTGCTAGCACTTTCAATTATCAGGAAGTTTCAGGCTCAGCACCCTGTGGAGGTGAACAGGCAGTTTCCACTTCTCTCTGAGCTATTGTTTCAGACTATCTTCAAACTCGGGCAGAGAGTCTTCCAAGCATGAAGCGAACACAAGTGATGCAGTGTTCTGTGACTGTTAACACAAGAACTAGTTGGGGGGGAAGGAGTGATGAGCATGATTACCCTGCCACTAAGCTCGTGAGCAGAGGGACAGGCTGCGTAGCGAAAGTCACTGCTTTGCAATATTGTAGGACCCTGAATAGCCATGCAGCGATGTTCCATTATTAGCAGCTGGTGAAGACGTCAGACTTGATGGCTGGCACATGGGATCGGGAGCAGTGAAGTTAGGAATCAAAGCTCTTCTCCAGGATCTGTCTGTGCATCTGAGCAACTTGTTTGATGGCTCAGCTTGGCTCTCTGGGGGAGCATCTCGGGGCTAGTGATGCTGAGGTGTAATTCTGGTGCAGCTCTGTCACCATGTTTTTATGAGTGTGTGATGGAAAAACTGCTGTGTGCTTGTCAGTACTGGGGCTGTCTGCTGCATACCTTTCCTCTTCTGCCACCTCCTCCATGAGGCTTCTGAGGTGACACACAAGCGTACCCTCCTGGTACTCTATATCCTCTGCTCCCTAACCATAGGCTCTCTGCAGCATCTGACTAGGTTGTTTACCAAACCACTGAAGACTGTCTGATCCGTGTCCAGGCTTCCCCAGAGAGCGCCTCAGAGAGCCGTGTCCTGGCATCTCTCAAATGTGCTCTGAAGGTTCCTGAATCTCTTCTTTGCTGCTGGATGCTGGTTCCGATCCATAAGGGAAATGGAAAGCTGGCCAGCTGGGCGAGGGCTGTGTGGAGCTCCTCTAGAACAGTAAACAGTGACTCACCCCCTCCTTGTGTCTTCTCTCTCTTCATGTCGAATATATTGCATCGCATATGCTTCTACTCTCTGATTCACACCATCAACCCGTCCCTCCCTGCGCTCATTACGAATGAGTGACAAGCGTCAGTCTGCCTTACAGGATGTGTGAAGATTGTCAGAGCAGGAGAATGGCTTTTTGAATGATGGGAAGGGGGATGGTGCTCTGCCTGCCATGCTGCAACATGCTGGAGGTTTGTGTTGTGCCTCCCAGCAGCAGAAGCACATCAAGGAAGACTTAAGCATCTGTAGTTCCCTTCACCTGTCAGCTCAGATGTTGTCCTTGGTAGACACGTTGGTTTGGCTAGTGCTCTGGAGCGGGGAGTAACTTGTGGGTAAGTGAGAAATTAAACTAAAACAGCTGCCTGGGAACTAAATTGCTGCACTTGGGAATAAGTAAAGTATTCCCTGCATAACTGTTGGTGCTGAATTGAGATGCGATGGGAGAGATCCTCATCGCTGCTTGAACCTTATGCTGTTTTTCTGCCCTCTGGAAGTCATCGCTGGCCTGGCTGAAGGTGAGGGTTGCATGTTTTCAGTTTGCTGTGCGTGTCTGGGGATGGAAGCTAAACATCAGTGGGGTCGTCTGCCAGGCACTTGTGTTCTGGCCAGGGTTGTCTTTCAGCATTGAAAGAGTTTTAAAATTTGAGTTCATCTGCAGGTGTCGGCAGTGACTTTATAGTAACTCCTTAATGCGTAACGTGCTTTGAAAGCCCTGTAGCGTGGAAAGTCTGAAATCTGATTCTGGCATGTTTTCTTTCTTAATTGCATGCCTTATGTGGAAAGCTCTGTCCTACCTTTGCCTGAGTCAGGCTTTCTGCCTCTTCCCCTTTCAAAGCAAAGGAACTGGGAATCCCTAGATGCTTCAAGCTGAGACCATCAGGCTTGGGATGTCAGCTGGAGACCTGCACGTGTACAGTATGATGCTGCAAGAGGCATAGGAGTTGTCTGGGAGAGGGCGTTGGCAAGGCTATCAATGGGTAACTTTATTGCAGAGTTACAAGGGCTCTTTATGTAACTCACAGTCAAAACACTTGCTTTAAATACACACGTGGAGCTGCATTGGAAAAGCCTTTGCCCCTTACAGTTGGTGTATTACTACTTGCTGCTTTATTTATGTAGCATTCAAAGTGTATCGTACTGCTTACAGAATAGAGATGTAATGCAGCCCTTGTTCCAAAAAGCTGAGCTCCTAATTTTAGATGTGATGCAGCAAATGCAATTAAGAAAAGAAGGGCAGGAATAGGGTAAAGTCTAAAAGGGTTCTAATAATCAAATTGCAGGCAGGATCCCAGAAGACCCCTGTGCAGCATGTTTAGGGGACGCTGCTGGGTATGACGTGTTTGCAGGGTGGCTTATGATTTTGTTGTGGGTTTTGCCTTCTAACTGTGGGAGATGCTATGCAGATTTTAGTTGCTTCTTGTTGGTAGGTGAATAGTCCTAAGTAGTCCTGATGGGAAGGATATTGTAGGTAGGGAGATGGAGACGGAGCCCAAGGCCCTGGAGAACTGTTGGTGAGGGCTGTGAGTGTTGTATCAGTTTCGAGGCGAGCCTGTACCATACCTGTGGGTTCATCTAGTGCAGAGGTAAGACTCACTGTGGCACTGTGTCTGAGTGTGAGACTTATGCTTGGTTGTTTCTTCTTGCACTACCACGGCCTGCCCTAAGAGTCGGGGCAGACCCCAGTCTCCCACCATTGTTTGAAGAGGGCCCAGTGTCATGACTCCTGATGGTGCCCTGAACCTCCTTGCTCATCTCTGTGCCAGCAGTGGCACTGGCACATCACCCCTGGTGCAATAGAATGGATCCCTGTCCATCTCTGAACGATGCTGGCCCATCTGGGAGTGCAGGGGGAGACAGGCGTGTGGCACAAGACCCTGTAACCGAGTGTCTGTGCCATCAACTAAGGGATGTGCAGGGTAAGGAGGTATTACTTTAACGACATGAAGTAACAGGTGTCCAAAGGGGTTTCATCACGTGGAGCTGGAGCATTGCTGGGGGTGGTAGGTGAGCCCCGCCGGAGGCAACCTCACCCCTCGGCTCTTGTTTTCCGTGATATTTTACGTTTCTTTCCATCTCTGCGCAGCCAAGCTGCCCTCTTCAGTTTTTCCATCGGTTGGTGCAGCAAGCGCTTTGAAGACGCGCTGGGTGAGGATCAAAAGGCTTTTTTGTGTAATCGGTGGGTGTGACGGCTGTGTCGTCGGCATCCCCCTCCGTTTTGCCTTTCCCTTTCCGCTTTTAGTAGCGCGGAGTGCCGCCAACGGGACACGGCAGCGTTGCCCCTTCCCTTGTAGGGCTGGGGGCTGTGGGGGAGGGGGGCACGCCGAGGGAAGGAAGAGTTTCTGATGCTGTGGGAATGCGAGCTCTCCAACTCTGTAAACAGCTGGTGACTCACTGCATAACTATGGCACCAACTGCCTGCGCGGCCCGCAGGGCTCTGCGTCTGCAGGGAGGGGGCTGCCGGCCGCTTCCTTGACGCACTGGCAGCTCCTCGGCTCTCAACTCGCCGGGACCATTTGGCCGGGACAACGAGGAGCGTTTTCCTTCCTCCTCCACGCTAGCGCCTGTGTCTGCGCCTCCGGCCTGGAGGTAGGGGTGGGTGGCAAGGACCCGGCCTGGAGGGGACGCGATGGACAGCCAAAGGGCATGGCTGGGGTCTGAAGAAAGGTCTGAGCTCGCAGGAGATCCTGCCTGCCTGTGGTCAACCATTGTGCAAAACACGCACCGTGGCAGCGGCCAGAGATCAGGCTCATCCCTGTCCTTCAGAGGTGGCTGATAGAAGCTTGGAGATGTCCCACCTGCACTGTGTCCAGCCTGCTCTGGTGGCCCCAGTGAGGCAGAGGCTGCTGGGGCTATGCCCGGGGTGGGGATCGGTGCTGGAGCAGAGGAGGGAAGGACTTGCTGATGCTCTAGAAAATGCAGCACACACCAGTTGCTGTAAGTGGCCCATTCATCACTGAGCATCTTGGCTGGTGCCACTATGTGGCTGTCCTTGTCCTTCCTCCAGACATGGAGAGCTGTGCTGTCTCGGGCTTAAAAATAGAGGAGGTGCCTAAATACACTCCCTAATATCTAGGATAGTATCTTGCAGTTTTGTGCTTACGGGATTTTTTTTTTTTTTCCCCTTCCCCTGGCTCTTCATCTTGATTTTTATGTAAGTGGTGTGATGGTGAGGTGTCTTGACTGGTAGAACTCAAGTGACAGCAGCGTGAGATGAGCCAGCACCTTCACCTGCATGGCTCCTGCTGGTTCCCACAACCCACCTTTGCACCCCTCCAAATCCAACCGCCCCCTGTTTGCAGATATGAATGAGTTTGTTTACTCTCTGACGACCTCGTGATGTCTTTGCACAGACATGACCTGAAGTCATTATTGCTTTTGGGCTTCTCTGTTTCCATGGTGACTGTCTCTGGGTTGGCTACTTTCCCAAGGTCACCATGGCAACTATCAGAAGGGAATCATGCTTGGGATGCTTTGGCTGGATTTTTCATGAATGATTAGGATGTGTGACACGATGCAGACGTGGAAATGGGGAGGGTTTGGGCTGGGCTGGAGAGGTGGAGGGGCGAAGAGAGAGAGGACTCCCACCAGACAGGCTGTGTGCTCTGCAGTGCTGTTGGGTGTGCAGCCCTTGAAGCCACCCTGTCTCGGGGAGGGGGGGGCACACACCAGTCCCTCTCGCCCTCCCCACCGGGGGAGCGATAGGTAGAGGCTGTGATGGTGGCACGGCTGTGATCACCTCTCTTGTGGTAGGTACCTGATGGGCCACCATTGCTGCTGTCACCGTGCAGGGTGGATGTGTGGAAAGGTGGATTTTCTGCAAGGTGTTGATCAAAGGGGTGTAGTCGCTGGCTAAGGTGAGAGTGAAGGGCAGCGTCTGGCAGCGGATGGTCTCTCCGTCTGTGGACAGTGCTCCGCATCAGTAGAAACACCAGGCAGGTCAGCTCTGGCAGCCTGGGGCTGAGAGGATTGTGAAGCAACAGTCTTGGTGCGTTGGGAGAGGTGAACTCCTGCCTTGCTTTGTCATCGAGGGGCTTTTGTTTCTGTTGTTTGGGTTTTCTGGTAGCGTCTCCTTTGGGTGGGGACTGAAAGCAGGTTACAAACCAGGCAGCTTCTTTCTTGGTTGCTGATTCAATTTTGAGCTGGGTTAATAATAATCAAAATAAGAATGAAGGGAGTTGTTGCCTTGTGGCTTTTCAGTGCCTTTTTATGAGCAGAGGTAACTCTTAATTCAGTCCCTAATAGGCCATTCTGAGCGTCTGGGATTCCTCCGGAGGGAGGTGAGCGAGTGGCTGGGCCTGGGAGGCCACGCTCTGTGCTCCCCTTGGGAAGGGGTGGCACACTGCAAGGCAGCGTGTGGTGGTTGGCGTAACTGCTGTTTACGAGCAGGAGCCGGTGTTCTTTTCCCGCTCCCTGCCCTGTCTTCCCTACTTAATCTTAGTGTAGTTAGTAGCAAAATGCAAGGTCTCTAGCCTTAGAAAGCAATGCACTTGTCAACACAAATTTCCTTTTATTTGAATAGAGTGAACTGATCTCTGGATCCATCCCTATATTTTAAACAACTGTGTGGTTCGTTCTTTTAACGGTGGTTGAGTTGGGGGTTTGGACCATATGTTGGGTACCTTCTTTATACCTTCGTCTTCGAGATTACTGTAACCTGAAAATCTTGTTTTGTTTTTTTCCAGTTGCAATTTCTGAGCGGTTTTGTCCAGAAGACTGTGCTCAGGTTATGACGACTAATCCCAAACCGAACAAGGCATTAAAGGTAGGGAAGAAAGCAGAGTGGGCGTGCTGGGTGGCAGGGGAGGCTGTCTCAAACCATGGTCCATGCATCTTTGGTTGTACATGACTGTTCTTTTCCATTCTGAGAGGCTCTTAAAAATGGGTATTGTCTACAGGAAAAGCTAGGTAGAAGAATACCAGTAATACCCAGAAAGAAGTCTAAAATCTTGTGGGGTGGTGTGGAGGCTAGTGTTTCCAGGTTGCTATCCAAGTGACTCTTGACTATAGATGGTATTGGCAGCATCCTGAAAACCAGTGCTCCCAGGCCTATCAGTGAAGTGCTTCAGCTCTCAGGACTAGGAGGTACTGAGGAAAGGGTGTGTTCAGTTGGTGTCTCTCAGATCCATGAGACAATGTGCCTTGGACATCCCAGCTTGGTGGTGGTCTGCACATGGGTTATGCATGCATTGTCGTAGTTTCTTTCTAGTGTCTTAGCTCTTCATTCCATATGTCGTGCAGTCTGTAAAGAGACAAAGGGATGATGCTTTAAATGTTCTAGACTTGGTGATCTTAAAGGTCTTTTCCAACCTAGATGATTCTGTGATTCTGAAAATAATTGTGGCAGCAAACCTGCTTGAGATAAAAAAGGCACAGGCCTTGCTGTCTTTCTCCTGTAACTTCAGAGTCTGGCAAGGAAAAATTGAGCTGGTCCTTGAAGCCAAGTAGGGTTGGTTTTGTTCACTACTTGGATGAACAGTCTTCAACAAAAAGCCACAAAATGCTGACTTAAACCCTGCAGACAAGTGGCTATTCTACTTTTGAGATGCTGTGCTAGTGTCCCAGCATAATGCTGGTAAAAGGTGTCATCTTTAGCCTTCAGACAAAGAAACATAAAGGGCTTCAGTCTGCTTTACAGTTACATCCTTGAAAATCTTCCTGTTCAGTTCACATGGGGTGTGTGAGGCGTGCTGCTTTCTCTAACTTAAGAGGGTTAGCCAGACCCAGTCAATGCCAGTGCTCAGACCTCTGCTGTATTTTACCCAGATGCTTTAGTGGAGCCTGGGCTTCCTACAGTGCTTCAGGAGTGTTTTCCAAGTAGGGATGTCATATTGCTGAGGGGTGGCCTGTTGCTTCTCTCTGTCCAGAGCATCCAGTCATGTAGGGTTGCTGCTACCCCTGTGCTGTTGGTATTTGCAGGTAAAGGAGGAGTCAGGAGAGAATGCCCCAGTGCTGAGTGATGATGAACTCGTGTCAATGTCCGTACGGGAGCTGAACCAGCACCTGAGGGGTCTCACCAAAGAGGAGGTCATCCGTCTGAAGCAGCGAAGGCGCACGCTGAAGAACCGGGGCTACGCTGCCAGCTGCCGCATCAAGCGCGTGACTCAGAAAGAGGAGCTGGAGAGGCAGCGGGTTGAGCTGCAGCAAGAGGTGGAGAAGCTGGCCAGAGAAAACAGCAGCATGAAGCTAGAGCTGGACGCCTTGCGCTCCAAGTACGAAGCACTCCAAACCTTTGCTCGTACTGTGGCGCGAGGGCCTATTACCCCAACCAAAGTTGCCACCACCAGTGTCATCACCATTGTGAAATCAGCTGAAATCTCATCCAGTTCTGTGCCGTTTTCAGCAGCATCCTAGTGCCCTCGGAGGGGGGAACTAGCAGCCTTTCAGAGGGGAGAGGAAAAAGGCTCTTATGCATTGTTCCGGAGTCCTTGGCCACATCCAGAATTGGCATTTTAACAATTCTCTTCCAAAAGCGCAAAAAGAAAAAATTGAAAAAAAGAGAAGAAAAACCCCAAAGCTATAAAGGGAATTTAACTGACTGCTTCTATCTGGACTCTGTGGTTCCATCAATCTCTTGTGTCCAGGATTTGAGCTCTGATTGCAGTACAAATTGCAAGATCTGCTTCTTCCTTCTCCGTGCCTCCCCAAGCCCCTCTCAGCTGTGGGCAGCTTTCCAGCTGGGAGAAGATACCTGAGGAGCCTCCGGAGTCTACATGAATGATGCTCAAGAGCCAGGAAACAGATATACCGTAGAAATCATCATGTGAGATGAATGTATGGAAAAAGTTTCCTTTAGTGGCATCCTACTCCCTGTAAGAAGGGTCTCCCCTACCTTACCTGCTTCCATCTGGTATTGTGAGGGCAGGGATCTAGGCTTTTTGGGTTAGATTTCCTTCTGCTATGAGTGGATGGGAGCAGGAGGACGATGGAGACTAATGCTTGGGTCTGACCACACCCATTAGGAATAACCTTTTATTTTCAATCCATGCTGTTAAAATATGGGAAAATATATATTTTACATATTTTAATACGCCCCATTACCTGTGTGGCCTGTGAAAACTACATTGCAGCCTTCTTTATTCCAAGCCCACATTTCCTGATAGTTCCTTCCCTAAAGTGTGCCTGTGAATTGGGTATATTTATGCAGTTTATTTCTTCCAAATGATCCGCAGTCTTGAAGTAGCAGCTTTTTTTTCCTGGATTCCCTGAAGCTTAAGGGAAGAGGCAAAGTAAATGCTGTGAAGGTCTGTGTGATGGGGAGGTGAGGAGGAAAAATGCTGCAAGTGTTACCAGGTGGAGGCAGAACTGGCTGCGAGAAGGTGGGACAATTCTGCTGGGATCAGCACTATGAGAGGAGTTTGTGCAGAGTATTTCAGAAGGATGTTTTATTTAAAACACTGACGTGTAACTAGAGGGCAATAGTGTTCAGACGGGAGGAGAGAAGTCATAAAGCCTCCTCTTCAACAAAAGCAGTGGTAGGTTAGCAGTGAATATCCCAGCTGGAGAGCTGGGCTCACCAGTCTGATGACCACATAAGGGCTATGGGGAGTTCACTTGGGAGCTGGAAGAGTCTTCCTCTCCATAGCATGTCAGGCACTGAAGTTGGGATCCAAAGAGTACAGTGAGCAACCCTCGGTGTTCAGACAACCTCTGTGAATGTGACCCTGAAACTTGACACATTCTTTTGGGAATGGGTGAATTATCCTGAGAGGTGCACAGAGGGCAAGATGGCAAATTGGTGTGTGTGTAGCGGACAGAAGAATTGGGATTGAGAAGTCGTGTGTATGGCTCTGAGCAATGGTTTGAGAGAGGGATTTCTAGCTTGGCAATGGGAAGCCAAAAGGAGAGATTCTGCTGTTGCACAGCAGTGCTGAAAAGGCAAATGTTTCCAGGTCACTGTAAAAAAAAAAAAAAAAAAAAAAATAGCTCTGTTGGTGTTTGTGTGTTTTGTTGTTGTGGGGTTTTTTTTGTTTTTTTTTTTTTCTTTTTGAAGTAGGAAAGAAAAGGGACTCCGAGTTTCGCAGGGCAGGTCAGATACTTGTGGAATGGACGATGCCTGTTGTCACACAGGTGAGAAAAGAATGAGATTGCTGAAGTTAAAGATGAGAAGAGTTTAGAGGATTTGGGCTGTGGAATGGAAAACAAAGATCATGGGAGGATTCAAAAGTGTTTTGGGCTGTAAGAGAATAATCTAGTGCCACCGGTGTTGAGAAGGGGACAGTGAACTGGCATCTGACGCCTAGTATAATTTGTTGTTTGAGGCTTTGTCTTGCCTTGAATGGCACTAAGTTTGTAGAAATTTAGTGAAGCCCTATTTGTCTTTGGAAGAAGTTGTTAGCTTGCTTTTTTTTTTTTTTTTCACCTTGTCATCAGAGTCTCTGGATTTCCCAGGAGGGTCCTTTGTGAAATAGGTTAATGAAAAGAGAAACCTCAGAGGTGGTTCTCTTTCAGTCCTCAACACCGACATCTTGTGACCTTACTGAGCCAGAAAGGGTGTAAGTGAAATGCTTCCTGAGGCTCCTTATCCCTGCCAGATCCACGTGTTATGGAGGGGAGCAGGGAGCTTCCTTCGAGTGATTTCCGACATGTAGAGTTTGGATGACACTTAGCGTTACCTCATTTCTTCTCTGCTCCCTCCCTATCTCCAAACAGGCAGATCAATGTCCTGTGCATCAGTACCAGTTATTGACTCCCACAGCAGAAGCTGAGGAAGAGAAAGATGTTACTGTCATTTCCTGGTCCTCTAATGTTCTCCAGTTCACAGACATTGGAAACTTTCCCAGACCTTACAGGTGCCTCCAAAACCAGGCAAAATGGAGACTCCTGGCACTGTTGGGGCTTTAAATGAAAACTTTAATGAAAAAGGCCAGTTGACTTGAAAATGCCCAAATGCTTCCAGTCTTTAAAACAGCTCCAGAGCTCCATAACATTCCTGGCTAGATAGGAACACCCTCTGGCTGCCTTTGATGCCCCCAGCAGGGAAATCAGACCAGTGGCACTGAGGGGGATGGAGGTCTAACTTTATTCCATGGGATCTTCTTGTTGTTGGAATGAGTTGAGAAACATATCTTTACGTGGCACTTCCCTTGTGGCCAAGTATTTCTTTTTTTCCAGTTCTTGGAAGGGTGCCAAAGGCTTGTCCAAGTGATTGCTAGTTTAGTGCTGGTAGGCACTTAAATATCTGGTCACTCGACAAAGAACAAGAGGCCTGGGTGTTGTTAAAGCTGTTGATACCATAGCCATGGTAGGTAATCCATATTGGATATCCATAAGGACCACGTGGAAATATTTAAAGAGAGAGAAATATATATATAAATATATAATTATATACATTTTATCGTACAGATTTTTCGTAAAAAAAAAAAAATTAATTTTTTTTCCAAGTTTGATACTGTAAATCTTTATTAAAAGAAATTGCCAGTCCAGAGCTCCCTGGGTGGTGACCTGGAGGGG
The DNA here is from genome assembly GCA_013399015.1 of Galbula dea. Taxonomy (NCBI): domain Eukaryota; kingdom Metazoa; phylum Chordata; class Aves; order Piciformes; family Galbulidae; genus Galbula; species Galbula dea. The sequence goes on along the minus strand of VWZX01009189.1, from coordinate 1,554,780 downwards.
AATGAAATGTCCTGGCTAAACTTCCATAGAGGGATCAGAATTGCAAGGTAACATGGAGGGAGGAATGACCTGAAAGCTGTTGACCGTGTTGGAGACCCAGCTTCTCCACCCTCCATCCTGGAGGGCCCTCCAGCTTGGGGTTGTCACATTGCATTCCTCTGGGGTTTGGTTTGTTTCTGTTGAGTTTTTTAATTTGTTTTGGGTTTGTTTGTTTGTTGGTTTGTTGGTTTTCTCTCCGTCCTGCACTTACAAGCCTGACACCCAGGGCGAGTGTGGCATAGGGAGCTGGCTGTTGCCTGGGTGGCTCCAGCAGCACTGCTCCACAAACCCAACCTTGTACTTGTCTCTTTGCTGCAGTAGTTTGGATGCTGGGGCTCCCTTCTCTGCCCCTGTTTAATTTGTCCCCTCCTGCCCCACTGAGGAGCAGGGGGTTCTGGACTTGGGTCCTGGGATCCTCTCTCCTGGGCCTGGCCTTTCTTTGGTTTCTTCCATCACACATCTGCAGTGTGACATGGGAACCATGGGCTGGGCAGGAGGCAGGAGGAGACAAAATTTGTTAGGCAGGGACTAGGAGGGACATCTCTGTTCTTGTGGACGTGTTTGCTGTGCTCTCTGTTGGGAGTGGGGGACCTTTCCCTCCAGGGCAGCTCCAGATCCCTTTGAAGCAAGTCAAGCGTCTCTGCTCTTGCCCAACTGCCGTCTGCCAGAGGAGGAAACCACAAAGTGAAAGCTGGGTGACACCGCAGCTCTGGGGAGGGACGAGGTGCTGGTGGGTGAGAGCTGGAGCGGAGGCAAGCTCTCCTTGGCAGGGCCAGGCGCGATGCCACGGGAACGCAGAGCGGTCAGGCCACTGGACAGCTCAGACCCCCGGGGAGGAGAAGAAGGTGGCATTTTTTTTTTTTTCTCTCTCTCAAATCATTTAATCTTCATTGTCATGATTGTTTTTATTTAAGAAAAAAAAGAAACAAAACAGAAACAAAAAACTTTTGTAAGGTGGATTTGTTTTTTTCCGTCTGTATTTCAGTCTGCTGGGGTGTTTCCGTAGATGGTGGATACTTGCTTTCATTTGGTTTTTTTTTTTCAAATGATAGAAGTCTTCTGTTTTAAGTTGTTTTATATCACCAGCTCATTCTATCCTCTGTGGTTACTCAGTAATTTCATTTCAATATTTATTTTTGTGCTGCTTTTTTATTATAAAATAAATTATTGATATACCAAGCAATGTGGATTCCTGTTTGTAAGGCGAATAGCCCTGTGTATGTGTCCATTACTTTCTCTTGACAGCCACAACGTAATTTATTGCTGTAAATTTAGCTGCAGTGACTGGTTTTTTTGTACCTTTCCAATAAAGCATTTTCTGGTTTCAGACTTGCCTTGGTCTATGGTCAGCATTTTGGAACTGAAATTGATCTTCAGTGGAGTGTTTTTCCTGGGTTTCCTTGCCTGCCCATCCCCAGTGCAGCACGCAGCTGACTGTTGGCTGCAGCAGTGCTGGTGAGTGATGTGTTTTTGGGAGGCAGACTGGGCTAAGGCAAGTGTGATGCTGCTCAGGCTTTTGCAAGCATCTGACCCCCCCAGCCTGGTGTCGCCAGCTCACCCATCTCCCAGCCTTGCTGTGCTGCTTCCTTAGTGTATTTGAAACATGCTCAAGGGATAGCTGTTGTCCCAGCTGCATGTCTCATAGATCCCATGCTCAGACCACATCTATCTGTTCTGCCAACCCAGGCTGTGCCTTCGTGTATAATCAGGGAGTACTTCTGGTGGCTCAAGCAGGGAACGATAGCCAAGCTGGTACTTGACCTAGCTGTGCAGTGCCACTCTTGGCTTGGAGACCTTATGCTGTGAGATAGGTCACAGTACTGGAGAGAGATGCTCCCCTCTCCTCCTTTGGGGTGTGAAATATCCCTTTGCTGCTTTCCTTTGCGACTGCTTGTGAATAAACTGCTTTAACCCCTTACATCAGTATTTCATCTTTCTGTTTTTCCCTTGTTTGGGCTTTAAAGTGGTACCTTGTGCTAGTGAGTTCCTAGGTGCCATGTTAGTGCTCATGTCGTATCCCGAGTGGTCGATTTGCACTGGGGACAGCTGAAGGAGGAAAGTGCTTGGCCTGTGCCTGGTTAAGGCAGTAGGTTGGAGACAGACAGATGTGTTGGCCAAAGTTGGAATTAAAGGTAGGGCAAAAGGGAGAGAAGCAGTGCTGGAAAAGCTTTGTGTGTCAGCAGGTAATGGATGGTCATTAGGTGCCACAGGTGGGGCCAGGCAGGCTTGGCTGAGCAGGGTCATGGGTGATGCCTGGGGGATGGTTGCAGTCACCATGCTGAGCAAGAAAATAATCCTTGGCTGCTTCAACTCCTGCCTGGCAGTGAGGAGCTAGTGATGACGAAGAGGAGAAAAGAGGGAGGTGGGCCAGTCATGTCTGCAAGAGGGATGGAGCAGCATTAGTTCAGGAGGAAAAGGACAGTAGGAGTAGGTCAGGTGGAGGTTCAGCAGCGAAAGGAAAGTCAACCTTCACCGTGCTTAAGTGAGGAGAAAGTTCTAGAGTGAGGGGGAGAAGAGTCCCTGTGAACAGGGCTGCAAAAGCACAAATCCTGCCCTCTGATGCAGGTCTGTCAGTCAGCTGCCTGTCAGCAGCTGGGCCCAGAGACTTGCTGGTAGGTGCTAGCACCCAAAAAGAGAAGCCTCTTTGTGTCTGACTGGGCATGACAAGGCAATCAGCTGTGTGTGAGGGCGATGGCTCTGCTGCAGTGCTAGCAGCCACCTTCCTTCTCCTCCCCTCTCAGAAAGCGTAGTCAGTTCCAGCTCTTGTGGGTGCAGTGTCAGGGTCTGCCCCACAAGGATGCATCCCCGACATAAGCATATGTAAATGTGTCAGACCCAAGCCCAAAAAACACCCGGAGAACCGATAGCTGCAGTCCAGCCTTGTCCTTGGGGAGAGCCTGAGGACAAGCGACAACTGGAAAACAAATCTGCCGACCACTGGAGCCTGCTGCTGGCAGCGATAAAAGCCTGTTCCTCCCAAGCTGCCTGCTGGCGCAGTTCCAGGCACAGCCAGGCTCCTGTGTAGGTCACCCGTGTGCTCGCCGCCAGCTTTCCCCGTGTCCTTGTTGAAGAGGTGGAGGAGATGCATTAGCAGAGGAGCATGGGACCGTGTCTGCTGGGGAACGCGTTCAGCCTACAACACTGTTGGTATTTCTGTTCCCCGTGGATGCTTTTTGACAGCATAACGGTTTGAGAGCTGTGACAGTGCCCAGCCTGAGCCATGAGCTCTTGTCTCTCCCTTCTCCAAGAGACAGGATGACCAGGAGGCCAAGCTCGTGCCTGCTGGAGAGGGGAGTGTTGCCTGCTGTTGCACAGCACAGCAGCCAGCTGGTGTCCAGCCCAGCACGGCTCCTTCAGGCTGGTATCACACTGCTGACTTGGATGAGTCACAGCTGATTCCCCCCCCACCCCTCCTTGTTTTGCTTGCAAGAAAGACCTGTTTTACATATAATACAGTAATCAGGGCTTGACATAAATAGGCAAATGTTATTGTCTGCAGTGGGAATTGCACCTGCTGGCAAGAGCAATGAATGCAGCCCATTATGCACCCGAGTCGATCATTTGTGCAATGAAGTACAACTACATTTCTTGCTGTGTTCTTGTGCAAGTCTTTACCTCAGCAGCTGCGACTGTGCCAACAGATGTGCCATCATCACCTTTGCGGTCTGTCCTCGCCCCACGAGCCCAAGCAGCCTCTGTTCCTGCAGCTGTGGCTGGCCCTCTCCCAGAGGGGTGGAGAAGACCAAGATGTTCGGCTGAGAGATGTCCTGGCTTCGGTGCTGCCTGCATTACAAAGCTAAGCAGCCTCATTCCTGACCACTGAGGCTACACTTTACAGGCAGGAGGGTCCTGCTCCCAGGATGCACAGGACCCCAAGTAGGTGCGTGGATGTGCATGGTTCTCGTCCGTGGACCTTATCGCAGGAAAAGTGGCAGCAGTCTCACCGGCTGAGCAGGTATGAGCAGCAGTGCTGTGAAGCAGAGGGACTGGCAAGACTGGCTTAGCTGCAGGCTGCTTGTGTGGAGTCCAGGCTTCCAGCATGATGAGTTTTCTCTAGTAATAATAATAGATTGTCTTCTTGGTGCTGGAGTCTGGGCTTAGCTCATCTAAAGGAGATCCAGCAGCTCTGAACTGCTGCATCCCCAGCTTATGTGAGGGTTGGAAGAGGTGCAGTGCAAGGGGAGGAAGAGAGGGACACACGTGGTTTTTGTGGAGTGAAAAAGATGAGCACAAATCCTGTGGGAATGACAAAATGTGCAGGATGCTGCATGTGCAGGTATTTCTGCTGGGCCAGCACCAAGGGGCAGGGAGGACGTTAAGTCTAAGAGCATCAGCACTAGAGCAGTAACAGGCATATTGTGGGCTTTGCTTGCTGAGCTAAGTGAAAACACTTGCTCACACCATGGTAGAAATGGCTGTTTATTAGAAAAAAATCATAAATAAAATAATTTCATGTTGTAATTTACATTTTGCAGCTTAAGAGCAGGGGAAAAAACCCCTACCCTGATGTGTAAAACAGCTCTAATCCTTAACGATTATTTATTTGCTATGTGTCCGCAAATCTGAGGCCTTTGTCCTTTCACTACCCAGTTTCCACCCCTGAACATCTGCCCAGCCAGTGCCTAAGTAAGTTCTTGGGGATCACCTGATTAACAGGGGAATAGAAATTGGACTAAAAATTGGAAAATAAATGGGAGGGGGAGGGAGCAGTAATCAGAGGGGAGGTTTAACTGAAGGATGTGCACTGTCCATCAGTTTGATATGGGGAAAACCCCTCCATGCAGCATCTTCCTCTGCCAGTGGTCCTGCCCTGAGCAGCAGCATCTCCCAGCATCACTCCATCCCCACCACCATCACCCAGCCAGGCTCAGCTCCTGCCTGCCTTCCCACAGGTTGGGCAAAGCCCAGGGACAGTAAATAGCAAAGGGCTAGGAGGAACAGACAGTTCCCAGTAAGTACATTCCTACCACCACCAGTCACAGTCTGGTTCACTACTAAAGACTCCGATAAAGAAGCTGGAATCCCTTTTAACTTCTGATTTGTTCAGAGATAAGTCAGTTTAGACATAAACAAGTGCTTCTGTCACTGGCCACTCTCAGAAATGCAGCTGCAAGACCCTGCGTTAGCCCCAGTGAGGTCCTACCACTGCTCCCAGGGGAGCTGCTCAGCTGCGTCTCCATCTGGAGGGAGAAAAGGATGACTTACTCTTCCTCCCTGCTAAAGGTCTTCTGCACAACTCCATAGGCTTTTCTGGGGGAAAGAGAGGCGAGAAGATGTAAAAATAAGGAATGAGGTCTTTACCAGGTTTTGAGGTGAAGTGAAGTCACCTTCCTGGGCTGGTTTTCTCCACAGTGCCCTTCAAGATCAGTTTTTTACTCAAATTGTGAAAAACTAGAGCAGAACTGTGCTGAGAAAAGCATTTCTCTCAGGCCTCGGCACTGCTTGGAGGTAAGAAGAGGGTGAAGACAGCTGGTCTGACCCTGGCATCCCCCAACACGGGCACAGGGCTGTCATCAAGACACTAGCAGTGGGGTGGCAACGCCCTGATGGCAGTGCAGGGCTGCTTGGTCACAGGAGCAAAGACAGCTCAGTCCCTAACACCAGTAGAGATGAGACAGCAGAAGCTGGCACTATTTGATTTAACCTTTCCCTGGGTTATTGCATCTTCCTTTTGAGAGACTGTCTTTTTGGGCAGAGTTCCTGGCTTCTCTACTCTGGTTAGACCAGGTTGCTCCAGCTTGAGACAGCTCCCATTTGCATGGGTTTAAAGCTCTCTAGTGCCACTGTTCCCTCTGACATCTACAGCTCCTCATCTGACAGGATCAGCACTCTCTTCTCAATGTTTTTGCTCTTTCTGCTGCTCAGTCCATCCATCCTGGAGGCCACATGCCCATTCTCCCCTGGTGCTTTGTGCTCTGTCTCCTGCATTGACTGCTGGGTATACTGCTGGTATGCAGGTGAGAAATTGTGGATTGCATCCTGCACGATGTCCTGGGGGCTTATTGTCTCCTTCAGCCCACTCGAGATGCTCTGCATTGGGGCAAGATTTGCTGAAAAACAGGGAGAGCAAGAGGGTGATGGGATATCTGACAGTCAGTGAGCCCAAGTGCTCCAAGTCTGGAGTGACACTTTTCCTTAGCCATTCAAGATCGGGGCTCATTGTGGGCCATGTCAGCTTGGGAGGGTGAGTTCCAAGGAGAAGGCAATCCTTGTTCCATGTTTCAAAGAGGATGGATCCTCTCTGGCAGCATGTGCCTAAATACCAAAATGCCCTGATTCAGTCCATCCACACCAAGGTCTCTCTTTGTATCCACTCACTATGGCTCATGGATAGCATGAGGTAAGTGGGAGAAGAAACTCAAGGAGCATAGGAGAAGGAAATACCTCTGTTGTTTTTAGCATGCCATTGGTAATGCTATAAGGGAGGGGTCTCCTCTTTCCTTAGTCACCAATGAAGGAAGAAGAGAGGAAGAATTACCTGTTGAGTTTTCTTTCTTCTCTCTGTACACCTGGCAGGTGAATGCATAGCGCAGGGCAATGGAAGCAAAGAGCATCTCAATGCAGATGATGAAGTTCTGGTAGCCGGCAGCCACTGTCCCAGCTCCCACCTCCTTTCCATCAATGATCTGAACTTCAGGGATCACCCCACATTTCTCCAGGATTGCCAGCAGTGTCCCTGTGCAGGGGAAGGGAGAGGGATCAGCTCTGGTCCTGCATCCCTGCATCAGGTGGAGCTATGGGAGGAGAAGCTCCTGGGTATCTGTGGTGGGACCCACCTTGCCAGAAGGAGAGGAAGATGACTGCCTTGATGGTGATGAACTTGAGGACTGGCTTAAATGGGCGCAGCAAGTCCATGGTGGCAAAGTAGAAGAGGAAGAGGGCATAAAGCGCCAGGCTGACCGAGAAGTTGTAGATGATGGTGATATAGAGGTAACCACTTTGGACACTGCAGGGAGAGAAAGAGATGCTGCCCTGGGCTGGAGGAAGCGAAGCAAGCACAACTCGGGGCAAAGAAGGATGAAATGGGGAGGGGAGAAGTGTGTAGTTTTGCTGTGGGGGAGAGCACAGCTCAGCTGGGGAAGGTAAGGCAGGGGCAAAGGGGGTAGGCAGGGGCTGCTCTCAGCTTTTCCTCTGTTGGTGGGACCTTTTTTATCATGGCACACAGGATTTTCGTCCCTTTCTTGTTTGGGGACAGTGAGTCTCATTTCCTTGGTGCTTTGGGCTCCCCATGTGTTCAATACCTGTGGAGCAGCTCTCCAGGAGAGGAGGGGGGTGGGCTAGCAGGGCAACCTGTCCATGGTGATGGAGCAGGGACCCATCCTGTCCCCTTCACCTGACCCAGCCTGACCCAGCATCCTCACTTGAAGTCCCCGTCGTGGTACTTTCCAAATGCCTGCAGGATGATGGTGATGATCGCCATGAGGGGTTTCACAATGCAGAACTGCAGTGTGGCCTGTACAGGGGAGAGATACCATGAACCCTGGGCAGCAGGGACATCCCACCACCCTCCCTGCAGCTCCTGCCACCCCTGGCTGCTCCATGTGAGCCAACCCCTCTGCTCCTGGTACAGAAACAAAGGAGAGAGCAGTTCTCCATCACAGGAGAGGACCAGTGCTGCTGGGTGAAATATGAACCAGCTCAAGGTCTGCTGATGGGAGGAAGCAGGGCTGTTTTAGCATAGCGACTCTGAAGTGGGGGACTGGGTGGCTTGGAGACAGACTTGTGCCAGGATTCAGCCAGCAGCACAGTCCTGGAGAGTTAGAGAGCTGTGCAGGCTAACCTGGGACTGGACAGAGATGGCAATCTCAGCTCTGCAGTGGGAGGAGATCCTGACTCAGCAGTGAGTTAGAGGCAAGGACACAGCGTGAAGCCCTGCTGCTGGCCAGGTGCCGGCAAGCTGGGTGAGCTGCCTCCCTTGGACTTAAAAAACAAACCCCCCAAAATAGCATCCCAGGAGAGCAGTGAAGCAGAGCCCTCTTGGCAGGGCAGTGGGGAAGGGACCTGCTGCCTGGGGAGCCCTTGTTGGAGGGGAGCAGAGCTGATGCGCCCCATCGGGTACCCACCTGCTTGCAGAAGCGCAGGAACCCGATGGAGTAGGACATGCCCTGAAGGCAGCAGGTCCCATAAAAGCAGCTGGACCTGGAAGCAGAAGCCAAGGAGATGCCGTTGGGGCTGCTGAATGGGGAAAACAGGTGGAGGGCAAAGAAACTCATGGGATGCTGAAACTTACACAATAGGCTTCCCTCGGATCTCTGTCATGATGGTGCTCTCCCCTCCAAGGTACTCGAAGCACAGGCTCAGGAAGCTGTAAATGACGAAAGCTAGCAAGGCAAAGGCAGACAGGATCAGCACAGCTGGTGGAGATCTGGGACGGGGTTGTTAACGTTTTCCATTCCTTCCTGCTCAAGTGTTTTCTCATCCACCCTGGTACATTAGGATTTGGGACACTGGTGGGTAGGGAGCCCAGCAAGAAGAGCAGCAGGTCAAATCCACCTCATTTCCAAGCAGAGTCAGATACATGGCATCATGTGCACAGGATTCATTGCAGAGACAGCAGCTCGTCCGTGCACACACAGTCCATGCATGCACGTGGCAGCAGTCGGATGTCCCAGCAATGCTCAGTGGAGCTGGCCCCTCTGCACACACAGACAAGCCCAGGCAGGAGTGCAGTGGCTAAGGACCATCTGCATGGAAAGACCTCAAAATTGCTAAGAGGCAGCAGAAGCTGTTGGTGGCCAGGGAGGAGCAGGTCCTAAACAGTTTTCTTGGCTAGCTGCATCACTTATTTTTCATATACTCCAAACCTGAAATAACACATGTGCCTACACCCCTCTATTCCCCAGGGAGACAGCAACAGGGTGGAAGAGCAACCTCAGCCCTGATGAGCTTCCCTTGCACCTGAAAACACCCCAACTCCCCAGTTTCTTAGATATGTCTACCTTCCACTCTAGAGAAGCTGCATTTCTACCCCACAGGCAGCCCGAAAATCTTTTTCCCCAGGGGCACGATGCTGGGGTACCTCTGAGCCTGCAAGCAGGTGTCAGAAAGGCACCAGCTTGTGTCTGCCTGTGGGGCACCCCCTCCCTGCTGCTGATGAAAAAGGAAAGGGAAAATCTGCACAGAGGAAGGGAGAGTGGGAAGTGAGATAGATGGAGACGTGCCACTTTGCTCAATTCAGGATGCTCCAGAGACTCAAGTCAGTGAGATCAGAGCCCTGCTTCACTATCAGTCTCCCTGCCAAGGAGAGGCTGTGCTCACCTTCATAGCAGTCGCGTACCGAGTCGAAGTAGACGTAGTACTGGTGGCTGCCGAGGAGGAGAAGGCTGAGCCAGGAGTCGAAGGCATAGATGGGGACGATGAAGAGGATGCGGATGATGTAGCGCTGCTCCTTGGGGACGGTGTAATTCCTCAGGTGTGTGTAGATCTGCAAAGTGCCCAGTGTGAAGAGCTGTGGCTACCACTGGACCAGATGTACCCCCAACCCACAGGACTGCAGAAGGCTTATCCCATGTCAGCTCTCCTTCTTGGGGTGAGAAGGCTTATCCCTTGTCAGCTCTCCTTCTTGGGGTGAGAGCATTGCCAGCATTCAACCACAGACCCACCATGGTCAACAGACAGGTGAGACAGGGTCCGTCCCAGTCCCTGGGGCAATCCCTTCCATGAAAACATGGAGAAATCAGGTCCCTTCCCCGGGGTGTGTGATGAGTGTGCCCTCTGCTGTGCTAGCCCCTATGCAGCCTGTCCTAGTGCTCAGAGACACCAGCTTGCCCCAGGGCTGCCTTCAGCAGCGTGGATCTGTGCAGCACCCAAAAACATGCCCATTGGCAGTATGTTTGGTGTGCACCCCAAAGGCATAGACCCTGAGATGCCAGATGAGAGCCCCCCCAGGGTGTTGCCTCCAGGCACTGCTGATGTCCTGCAGCCTTTCCTGGCTGTGGCAGCCGCCTGGGGAGTGCGTGGGCAAAGTCCACCCTCCCAAGCTGTCAGCACCATGCTCCTGAGAGCGGAGATAGCCCCTCCAGGCAGTAACAGGAGGAAATATTTATCTGGAGCTGAGTGATTTGCAATGAACTTGGGGGCAATCAATACTTTTGCCCTTGCATCAACCCCACAGCACTGAGCCTTGTCTCCACTCCAGCCTGTACCTGGTGGAAGGTGAGGATGAGTGCCGACCACACAAAGATGCCAGAGATGACCTGTGCTGCCGTCGTGGTCAGGAAAAGCTGCTGGCCATCCTGGGAGTCGTTGTGGGCAGCCATGAGCAGGACAAGGGCTGGGGATGGGGGTGCTGAGGCCAGCCTGGCTGCTGTGCTGGGTCCCAGTGTGCTGAACGCCGCAGGAGAGGGCAAGGCACGCAGAGCATTACTCATCTGCAGGGAGGGAGAGGCAAGAGGAGGGGTGTAGGAAGACAGGACAGAGGTAAGCTGGTGAAGAGGAAGGTCCCAGCAGATTTCCCAGCCCACACAGTGTGGACAAACTTCCTGTAAGGTTTATCTCCTCCCCAGGGTTTTTCCAGGGTGTCCCTCACCTAACAGCCTACTCACCATGATTGGGTCTGCTTCTCCCAGGTCCTTCAAGACCAGACCTGTTTTTCTCCCACGAGGTGTGTGCAGTTCTTGTGTTCCCTAAAACACATGCTTCTCCTTCCTAGCCTTGCTCCTTGTTTTCTCAGGGGTCATTAACCCATTTGAAAGGGAAAGATGGCCCTACATTTGTGCCCTTGTGAGTTCACACTTGTAGTCTGGGCCCCTTTTCCATAAGGAACCAGAGACTTAAGGGTTAAACTCATCCTCTGCCTATGATAATAATGAGCCCCTTACCAACTAGCCAGCAGGACATCTCCTTGGGAGCCCAGAAAACACCAGGATGCCTGTGCAGTCCCCCTAAATTTGCCTTCTTTTGTTCATGCATGCTCTGTTAAGGGCAAACACTGAGGCTGCCCACAAAGGCAGAGGTTTGACATCACCTAGGTTGTTTGGTCACCCTCAGCCATTTTGGGATTGTGGGGGTCTTGGTGTGCCAGCAATGCCAACCCCAAGATCTGAAGGGCAGCTAGTGGTCCCTCATGCACCCATATTAAGCACATGAGAGCAAGTCTGCTATGCCAGAGGCAGAGCTGCTGCCCTTTGGGGATACTGAAGTTCTCCAGCATCCCCCTGGCAGGTCTGTCCTCCTTGAAGCTGGTTGCCCCAAGGCACCAAGCATTCCTGGAGCAGAAGGTGTCCAAAGCATAAGGGCACAATGTACCCTGTGGCTCCAGACAGCAAGGACCAACCTAATAATATGCTCTTATTTATAGGGCAGCTTCATATCTCAAGGCCAACAGATGCATAAACTGCCATGTTTGCCCTCTCTTTGTGCTAATCTATGGAAAGCTGCTTTTTCCCAAGTATAACAATAGCAGTTTAAAAAAAGAAAAACGACAACCTCTGAGCAGAGCTGTAACTATATAGATGTTTCTCAGTGTATTGTTAATAAACAAAAGATTTTAGCTGCTGGATAACTATCGCCTAGGGGTAAAACTGAGAGCATGAGCTGGTTGAGAGGCAAAAAAAATATCTGCCATAGATAAGAGTTGTAGGGAATGGTCTCGGTCCAATTAAACACAGAAAATAAACCAAAGCAAGAGCTCACCCTGTGGCTTCCTCCCCTGCCCTCTCCTCGAACCCCAGCCTCACAGGAGAGAAAACTCAGCTGGTGTCAGATCAGCAGTCCTAAAAATACCTTTCTCCCCCCGCCCCCTTCTGCCTGTCAGGAGTCGTCTGTAAGCGGAGATGCCTGGGCATGCTGGTGAGGTCCCAGGAGCTCACCCCAGCATACCTGCGCCCACAAGCGGGGAAGCGGAGCCAGAGATGGCTGGAGGGACAGTAGGGCCGATAGTGTTACGAAGGCAGCGGGGAGCCAGGTTTTTTCCTCCCTACGACCGTCCCGTGGCCCTGCCCCAGCCAGCAGGAAGAAGGATCCGAGGGCCTGCTGGGGAGGGAACTGGTCTTTGGACAGACCGTGATGATGCCGGACCTGCCTTGTAAACATTAACAGGAGGACGGAGATGATAGCACGAGGTGTGGGGAGGGAGGTGAGAGCCCAGCTGTACCCATTCCCCATCACTCCTCTGCCCAGCTACTAGTTGGGGACATAGAGCTGGATTTGGGCTTGCTTTCCCTCTGCTTCTTGATAGGGAAAGACATGATCCAGCTCGCTTCCCAGGACACGGTACAGAGCTGTGCTCATCACTGGTCCTATTTATTCTGCTTTTGACCCACTGCTGTGCCACATATGCTTGGCCCGAGACATCCCAACTCCCATTAGCTTTCCCAGACATTAGGGTACGAGCACGGTGGCACCAGCAGCCAGTCCTGGCAGGCTCCCTTACATTGTCACATTCTGAACGCGACGGAGCAAGTCATTAAAAACAAAAGCCTCGGTGCCGCTTGGAGACAGGGCTCCCAGCTCCAGAGGTAATTAGATCCTGGCTGTGCAAGGTAGCTGGGCAATTCAATGCAGTTAGAGGACCATTTGCTTCCAAAACAAAGGCAGCGAAGAGACACAAAGAATATTACTAGCTGCAAAACTCAGCTCCTCGACAGGACTTCACCAGTGCCACATCCGGTCTGGCTATTTTCAGACATCTCGCAGATACCTGCCATGCAGTGTCTACCTGTTATGCTCTACTCCGTGGGATGTTAGAGGTGCTAAGTGAGCACTGAGCAGAAGAGAAACTGAGCTGTGAAACCCGTGTTCAAGCAGGCCACCCGCAAACGGGGCTTTTCGCTTTGCCAGGGATTCCCCTCCATCCACAGGCTGCCAGAGCCCAGACTCCCAGCTTACACCCATCCCAGTGTCCTGAAGCATCCAGGACAAATCCCAAGGCCCACATGGAGCTGGGACAGTCAGAAAGGAAAGAAGAACCCTTATAGCCCCCAACCCGTGCCTCTGCGGTGCTGGCTGTGTGCCTAGGTAAGGAGAGAGAGATGCCTGACCCCCGTTCTGGGGAGGGAAGCATCCAAGCTCAGCCCCACCAGCACAGGAGACACGACTTTCCTCATAACTACTTCCAGATAAAGGCAGGGCATGAGGGGGTATTTACCTGACCAGCTTCTCCCTACCACTCTCAGGCCACCCAGGAAGAAGTACCTATAGCACGCAGCTATAAATTAAGGTAGGGCAGCACCAAGCCTTCCTTAAAGCCTGTCCGGAGGAGCGGGTGACGCATGCAGAGCGCTCTTGCAGCAGGCTCTGCCCTCCCACGGGTGCTTGGGACCGATGGCTGAGGCAGCCTCTGCTCCGTGGTGCTCCTAGTTGCTAACTTCCCCCCAGGGCCCCACTCACCCTGCGGGGCTCCTCCAGGAGTGGGTCTGGCTGCCACACACCTGCCTCCATATCCCCTGCGCCCTCCTCCACCTGCACCCGCGAGAGACTCCTCCTCCAGGCACCCTCCCAGCCTTGCCCGCCTGCTGGCAGCAGGCCCTGCCAGCACCCTGCTCACCCTCGCTGCACCCCGGGCTGGAGCAGCAGGTCAGGCTTCACCTCCGGTGGAAAAGCTACTGAACTTACCTGTCCAGTCTGCAGTGCTCGGCACCCACGCCCGGAAAGCAAACACAGATGGAAAGCCACAGTGCAGCCCGACACTGCTCTCTCCAGCCTGGCACATGTCCTGCAGCTGTGGGTGAGGGCTCTGCCTGGGTGGCAAAGGCAGGTTTTCTTGCAGTTGGGTGTTAATCCTTACCTGGAGGACAGTGATGACTGAAGGAAGGCAGCTGGTGGCACTGGCAGACTTGTGTCTATTTTTTGGGGCAGGTCCTCACCGTAATTTCCTGCAGAGCAAAGAGGAGCAAAGTTGAAGGACCAATTGCTTGTGATCTGACTTAATCACTTGTAGAAAGGCAGCAAGAGAAGTCTGTCCTGGCTCAGAGCATCAAATGGGAGAGATCTCCATGTCCTTTCTTTTCGCACTGACCACCTGTGCAGAGCTGGCAGCACACAAGCAGGAAATCTAAGTGGTTAACTTGTGGTTGGCTTTTAGGTAGGTAGTAACACTTAGGTCTCCAGGGCATAGTGGTGGTATGCCACCATATCACTATGATGGAAGATGTGATTTGCATTCAATTTGCTCATTGCTTTGTGGCTTCCACCAGTTGCTGGAGCTATGGACACCATAAGAACACCAGGATTTGGAACATTCACTGAATTTTGAGTCAGGAAAGAGCAAACCAGGATTGACACTAACGAATTCCACATGCCTCTCTCAGCCCTCCTAGACACACACACACAACCCCCCAAAGTGTAAAAGAGGGAAAATCTGGGGTTCTGACAGATGCAAATCTTTGATTCTTGGAAGCACAGTTTGGAAAAATATTTTTAGATTAAATTTCTTGTCAAGGGCAGCTACAAGCCTGCAGTGTTTGGATCTACTTGTAAAAAAGTTTCATTTCTCATAATCCCTTAAACAGTGTAAATAACCCTTACTTCAGAGAAAAGAGTCCTTTCGAAATACATTTTCTGCTTTTTGACTTGTAGGGGAATTTTCTTGCAAGAAAAATGACCCAGCAGCTGGATCTGTGCTGCGCAGGCACAGGCTCTGTGCTGGTATCTGTGGATCTTAACACAGCACAAGTCTTCCCTGCCCAGAATCCAAGACCTGCCCAGTCAAGCTCATCAAATGACAAAAGCATGTAACTGCTCACTTAAAAATTTACTATTTGGTGTTACTTTTTACAAGAAGAGGTAAAAACAGATGTGCTTTCCAAGCAAATGGCAAAAGTTAGGCTATTAAGCTCTTATGACTTCATCTAACACTTTATTTCCATCAGACTTCGGAGAAACACCCCTGTGTAACCCCAAACCCTTCTGTCCCCAAGTGTCTTATGACAGGTGCTTTAGAAGGACAGCTCATTGCAGGTGGTCCAAGCTATGTATGTGCTGCCTCTCTGATGTGCTGGTACCATGTAAAGCATAAACAGCTGTTATTTAGTCTGTTTCTCACCACTAATTTAGGTTCCTGTCTTCCACCCTGGCATCAGCTTTCATGAAATCTACAGAGCATAATTATCTGCCTCTCTTTAAAAGCAGAAAATGGATTCAGACTACATCAGAAAAGGGACTGACGCAAGGATGGAAGTAGTCACATAGGACTTATTTCCTTAAAAACAGGCAAGAAAAATCTTTCCTATTATGCAATTGCTGTTGATTTCTTACCAAGGCTTCAAATTAAGTGATTTTCACAGAGCAAAAAAGAAAACAGGTACAGTTAGATTCATCAATGTTTCTTTTATTCAGTCTGCACTGGGTGTTCCCCCTTTGCGGTACAGCACAGCTACAGAGCTTGGCATCTGTTGCTCCTCAGGACAGACAGAGAGCCGTGCTGTTTCCCAAACACACATCCCACCCAACATGACAAAAATACTACTTCTCTTTTATGCTGAGACAATTGCTCTGGTCTCATCTCTCACTATATGGACTGCAAACCTGTCATGGTCACAAAACTCACAAATATTCTACACAGTAGAGACAAATTCAGGAAATTCCTCAGTACATCCAAAACCAGCACAAAGACATTCCATCATTTTCATTTCTGGTCCTTTTAAATAAGTGGCGATGAGTCATGGACTCAGGATCATTTCCTTGAATCCAGATGGCACAACTTCACCACACTTGGCAACTTCGGATCACTTCCCGTAGAGCTTGTATTCCTTCCATGGTCTTGTCCTTTAGAGCCATGGCGAGAAGAACAGGTTTGTTCCCAGCTTCCTGAGAGACGAACGCCACCAGGTTTTTGGCACACACATGAACAAGGGGCTGAAAAGCAAATAAATACAGATGTGCACTCTTACAGCTGGGAGAGCCCACCCACACGCTTTAGGAGAGTCCACCCATACTGCAACAGCATGGAGCTCATCGAGAACCCGTTGATACTGGACCTAGGACTCACTGTGCAGTTTGCTGAGTGGTTCCAATGTGACTGGGAACAGATACACAGTTCAGCTGCTCAGCAAAGCCATGGTATAAGCAACTTCAGAAAGCACTTTCTCAACCAGCTTAAAGGGTGAGTTTGGACCCATGAGTGACAAGCACCCAAACCACCCCAAAACAACCTCACTGGAGCTGTGCATCAATGGAGTTTTGTGCAGGCTTGGAAAATGTGGAAAATCAGTAGGTAGAATCTTTCCTTCCACTAATCCTCCCACCCAACCTACATCACCAAATATCAAATTACATTAAAAGACATGGAGCAAAATGCCTCCATTTCCATCAGAGCCAGATTTCTGAAGAAGCCTCCAAGGACAATTTTCCTTTAAGCACTTACTGCTGAAGAGGGTATGTTCTGCTAACAAGCTCCAGAAAAATAACAGACCCCAAAGTGGTGTTACACACATAGACTTCGCATGCCATGTGTAAAAGACATGTTAGTTTTGATTTTAATAGAATAATGAAAGCCAGAAATAAGCAGTGAGGCTGAAGGAGGGAAGAAAAGGAATATAATGTTCTTCATGAGGTTTCTTGAACAAGAACATCCAGCTTGTCTAGGTTTTATTTACACCCACAGTTATGTATTCATCAGGAGGATGAGTTTGCTTGATTTTAGCTACCAGTGTGGTTTGGAAGGGTGCACCATCCCAAAAGGGGACGTTAATGGTGGCAAGCAGGAAGGCCACAAACTCGTCAAAACCTTTTCTTAAAGTTTAGACAGATTAAGTTGATAAGATGATTTAAAAATACTATGTAACAAAGTAAACAAAGGCACTTCCCATTTCCAAATAAAATACAAAACCAGCTTGAAGGCAGAGGTGGTCAGAATTATCAGACACTGTGCCAGAGAAAGCAAAGCATCTCCCATCCAGAGAAGGAAAGCTATTGCTGAAGAACGGGAAGTCCGTAAGGGGAAGCTGTGGATGGAATCAGGAACTCGCATTGCTAGAGCTTTTCTAGTTAAAGTTAGCAAGTAGTATTTGATAGCTTCAACCCTGATGGAAAATCTCATAATTCTGTAGCTCTGTAACTTTCTGTTGTAATGCTTAACTAGTTAATGCTTTGCGAAATACATTTTCTTCTGTTTTCTCTCCAGCTTTGTGAAATGGTCGATAAAAACTCATTCTGTTGAAGCAGAACAAATAAAACTTTATCAAGGGAAGGTGCTGGCAGGCACACTTGGGAAAGGGCAACTAAAGTCCACTATGAGACTGGCATTGACTGGTGGTGGGGTGAGAAAAAGGGCTTGAGAAGAAAAACAAACTCACTGGAACAGAAAGCCAAAGAAGGTTATCAAAGGCTGCATGTTTGATCTTGCAACCCTTAAATCAACAGGGGCTTTATCAAACCTCCATAAACAGAGCAAAGCAATCCAGATCCTGCAAGATACAAAACAACAGATCCCTAGACCACTCAGTTAAACTTTTGTTATATCAAAGAAGATATGACAGCACATATTTTTCTGATGAACCATTCTTCCCCCGGAAGAGATTTAAAATTCATCCTACCACTGCACAAACACTGCTTAACTGCTGTGATTCATTCACTCCCTGGCAACTTGCACAGCCCCGCCTACTACATTTTCCCCTTATCCTTGCTGCCTATGCACTGTACATCTACTCTCACCTCATCCTTGCCCAGCAGCACCTTTGTGGTGAGCGAGGGCCTGCCCACGTTGTCGCCGATGGTGTTGGGGTCCACGTAGACGATTGTCCCCATCTTGCCGTACTGTGTGACTACCACGAGGACGGAGTTGGAGAAGGCCGTGCACACTACCTCCGTCGGGACGCCATGGATCACCTCCTCTCGCTGCTTGGATGTCACAACGGGACTCCCTTCCATCGCTGCGGAAAGAGAACAATAACACAACAATTACAATAAAATAACATTAGATTAAAAACACAAACCACGACCTAAGAAAAGCCCAAAACCCCTTCCCCTTATTAAGCAGATTTCAGAGCACAAAAGCACCTGGGGAAGGGGTGGGGAGGCGTGTGTATGTCTGGACAGGAACAACAGTCAACAGCCCTGCCTGGGAGAGGAAAATCTAACTGCCCCACACGAACGAGCGTATACATTTCGTGATAATCATGGTTTAAGCGATCGCACCTGCGGCGCTGGCCGCCCCCGAGCCCGACACGCCGTGCCGTGTCTCTTCCCCTCCTTCGCAGCCCCTCGGGTCACTGGCACCGAGGGGGCAACCCCCGAGCCTTGCTTTCCACTCCGGGCCCCGCAGACTTCGGCGCTTCCTGAGCCGGACGGAAGCTGAGTACACGCTCCGCCGGCACTACCGCACCCGGCCTCGAGCCCGCCGCGCCGCCACTCTCCGCCTCGGCCCGCCCCCGGCGACGCGGGGAGATGGCGCAGAATGCCGCGGCCCTCCCCTCAGCGCCGCGCCGCCATTACCAGAGCGGGGAGGCGGCATCTGCAGCGCCCCCCTCTGTTCTGCTTAGTGGCATCATTGCCCCTCCTTGGTTTCTTCCCCCGATTCGCTGTTCTCGGCCGATTTCTTCTCGTTTTACGCGGTCTGCCATCGACGGGTGGGGAGGTGTCACAGAGTAGGAACCGCAGCTATGGGCGTGAGGGAGATGGGCGTGCTCTTCCTCAGGTCTGTGAGAGGACAGGGTGAGCCTAAGGGTAGGAGGGACGCACCTAGTTTCACAGAATCGTGGAGTCATTTAGGCTGGAAAAGACATTTACAATGACCAGTCCAACCGTTAACCCAGCACTGTCAGGTCACCACAAAACCATGTCTCTTAAGCATCAGATCTACACGTCTTTTTATTCCCTTCAGGCGTGGTGACTCCACCACTTCCCCGGCTAGCCGGAGCCAGGACTTGACAACCCTTCTGAGGAACAAATTATTTGTAATGTCCAAACTAAACTTCCCCTGGTGCAACTTTAGACCATTTCCTCTTGTTGTATCACTTGTTACTTGGGAGGACAGACTAATTCCCACATCACTACAACCTCCCTTCAGGTAATTGTAGAGAGTGAGAAGGTCTCTCCCAAGTCTCCTTTTTCCACGGTAAACAGCCCCAGTTCCCTCAGCTCCTCATAAGAATTGTTTTCCAGACCATTCACCAGCTTTGTTGGACATGCCCCAACACCTCAATGTCCTTCTTGTAGTGAGGTGCCCAAAACTGAACACAGTATTTGAGGTACAGCCGTACCAGGGCTGAGTACAGGGGGACAATCCCTTCAATCCTTTTTTATTCACCCTTGCTCTGTTTACACTGCTCCCACCCACTGGGTTTTGTTGTGCCCCACGTTGAGACCCCAAGTATGCTTTCATCTCAAAATAAGACCGGTTTGGACCATCAGAGCACTCAGCCCTGCACCTCGCTGCTGACAGGATGAGCAGCAACATGTTTCTTGCCAAAACTCCACACACAGTCCAGCTGTTTCATGAGCGAAGTATGGTGCCGGAGGGAATGATGGCAGTTGTCTGACAGTGCTGTAATGGGAGATAAGGACACCTCTATGAAGAGTGCAAAAAGAAATGTTTATGTCCCATAAGCAATATATGTAAACATTGGTTTCTCTTAATTGCATACAGTTAATTCACTGCTTTTTTTTTCCTTTGAAACACTTGTACTCATGAATAATAATTTTCTATGCTAAGTTACACAAAGGTCTGAAAACTGGTATTTCTTAAAGGTTTGTACCCATCCAGACTTCTGCAACGCCACCTAAAATATTCTCTAAACCTTGATTTCTATGTGTTAGCTCTCCTTTACTGTCAATCTCACTACACACAAAATATCCTGGCTGCGGCTGCAGGAATAGGTACCTGAGTTGTGGTCTGCCTGTTCAGTTAACATCTCTTAAGGACCTCGTGAATATTTCGTTTTGTTTTGCTTTAAAAGTTTTAACAAAACTTGGCTACAGGAAGAGAACGAAAAATCTTTTGCTGAGAATCCTTAAAGGCACCGTTAGAGAGCAGCAGAGGTCCACGGAAAAGCTTTTAATTCAGCAGGTTGCTCTTGTGGTTAATTCAAACGGAGAGGCTTGATACCTTTTCGGCACTCTGGCAAATAGTCTGTTTTCCAGCAATGTGAAAAAACAACATTCCTCTTTCTTGCTTACCACAATCACTCGAGGCTTTGCCTGTTTGACGGAGATAGTGGCAGGTCTTGTCAGTAAAGCCTCCTGACTCATAAAGAAGTTTATTCCTACTCTTGCCTTCTCTGGAGAGTAATTTTACTTCAGGAAACACAAAGGACCAGATTTTCCCTGCCATCCTTTCCAGCCTCCATTTTATTTTTTTTTACATGACAGGAGGACAAAGAGAGTCCACTCTAGTTGAGATTTACATGGGAATACAGTAGTTTACTGTTTTTCATTAGTTTGGGATGGAAGAGTTATCTTTAACAGTTTCAAGCAATTGGATATCTCATTTCGGCATGGAGCTGAGGTGGGATATAGCAAACTTGAGAAGGAGATGGCAGGAGGTAACAGCACTGAATCTTCATCACTGAAACTAAATACATTAAAAAAAAATGAACTAAGGAGAAGACTTCTATTGTCTGTGTGACTGAGGCAGGAGGTGGAGATTTGAGAATACGCAGTGTGGCAGATAATGGGACTTTTCCCGAGAGCTCTGTCTGCCACCTGCTTCCCAGCATTTTCTGGCTCAGGACATGTATGGATACTTACACTCTCATTATTGTAGCAGTTTTCCTCCAAAGATCCCTAATCACATTGCAAACATTATTACCTTTAGCTTCATAAACTCTTTCGACATAACAGATTATTAATACGCCCCTTTTACATTCCGAGGGAAATAAGGAATCGAGACAGATAGCAATTCAGAGCCATCAAACCCTCAGCTGGAGATTCAGCAGGATTTCAGGATCCCTTCTTCCACTCCCATGCACTCACTGCTGAAAAACCATAAGTCATGCATGTCACTATCTCAATTACCAGGGAAAATCAATGGCTGTGCAGCCCCATACTTTAATAAGAAAAACTCCCCATAATACTGCAGCTTTATAACTTTATTATTATTTATTTGATCAGTTTCTTACTACTCTTCTTTTTAAACTGCTTAAGTGCCTGCGTATGTGTAGACTAGAAGGAGGCTGCTTTTTATAATAATCTTTGCATTTATCTGGATTGATTTTATAGGCCAAATGTGTAAGATCCACACAGCATCAGAAATGTTTCCCAATTCTCTCAAAAAACAGACACATAGTGTTTCAGGACATCCATTAATAATCCTTGCTCTTGGGAGTGCCTAGCTATCAAAGTGCTGGGTTGGTTTATTAGTTTACAGGTTATTACTTCTCTAGTTTAGATTTCTCTCTTGTATCTTTTATGATGCAGAATATAGACTGTGAGTTGGAACCTCAGGTGCAGCTAGGCTCTGGGCTGCCCAGCCAAGGAGAGAAGAAAGGAATTAGCTTGCTCCCTGATGCGGGAGGTGCTTGGGAATTATTCTGATCCTTGTTATAAATCAGGTATGTGAAGCAGAGCTGCCTTTAAGCACATTCCTCTGGCCAGACAATATCAGAGTGCTCCTTTTCCCCTTATTAATGTGACAACAAGGTCAGGGGGATGTGGGCAGTGTGGGGTTTTGTGAGTGCTCTCTCTATGGGGTTGTAGTGTCAAAGGAGTAGGAAGGATGGCAGAAATCCACCTCCTGGTGCTTTCAAGTGATTCCCACTGCATTTAAACAGTTTGGCAGAGGCAGTGTTCAGAAAGTGCTGCTGAACTGAGGCCCTTCGGCAGCGAGTAGAGAAGCACATCTGGGGCTGTTCTCAAAGACTATCATTAGTTCCAGAAGTCAGGTCTCCCTGGTTGTCACTCTCTGCAGTTGGTGGAGAGAGGCTTTGCCACTGCTTGGTGAAAAGAGGAAACACAGCTTTGAACCTGGATGTCCACAGTGAGGAGATAAGCCTGCTACACCTGATGTTGGCTGTTTTATCTCCCAGTTTCTAGATCTCAGCTTGAAATAGGTATGGACCTGCCAAACACATCTGCTTCTGCACATGGACAGAAACAGGACATCAGTTTTGCAGGAAAGCCTGAGATTAAAGTGTGAGCAACTGAATTCAGCCATGTCCAGGATTAGTTGATAGCTGAACAGCATTCTCAGAGTTAATGCTCTGAGGCTTTCATTTTATGTGCTTGTATTTTGAAGGAAGGTGAGGGCATTCTGGCTCTTCTGTGCATTGCTCCTAAGGACTAGTATAATTTCTTATTCTGAGAGACAAGTCTAAGAGGTTTGCTTTGTTCTTGAAGTTGTCCATATGACTCTTATTGTATGGGACATCTCTTGTTTCAAGGCTAAGCCACTCAATCAGGCATTGCAGAACCACTCTAAGCCATTTAGTTGTTGATGAAACCTTTTTTTTTTTTTGTGCCAGTGTAGAGTTCAGCTGGAAAAAACACAGTCTTTTAAGAAAAAAAAACTCCATGACTCTCACAACCAAAATTTTTCCCTTTCTTTGTGAGCTGCACTCAGCTGCGCATCTGAAAGGGAAATGCTGGGTGTCTTTGCATGCCTGAGACTGTCAGGTCATGCTGTTGTTTTGTTTTGTTGCATTTGCAACTTAGTAAGGAAACAATATGGGAACATTCATTAATGTTTGTGTAAATAGTAGCTGCCCATATATAAGCACTAGCATATTTCTGTGGGAAAGCAAAACATGCAGGTTAGGATTTAAAAACATGGCAGTGAGCCAGCACACTCTGGCTAGGCCTGGAAACATCTAGGTAGCAATTTGACTGAAGCCCTTGGGAAGTCTTTTTTTTAGTCAGTTTTAGCGACCTATAAATAGAGGAATACTCCAGCTCTTGCAGGACTTTGTTATGCTGTGTCATCTGTGTTTTCAGAGCTGCTATGCAGGCTGAGGAAGGAGAACTTCAGATCCATGGGGCTGGGATGAGAAAGGAGCTCCCTTGGTGCTGGGGTAGGGTTTCAGAAGGGGTCTACAGCTGAGATTGCAGAGCCTGGCAAAAGTGAGGTAAGTCACACCCACAGAAGGACGTTGCTGAGAACAATTTCTTTGGTGCTCGATTTACAACAGCAGTAGTTTTGATCTATTCAGTGCCTTTAAAACCAGCAGATCCTACATTTCTTTGCAAACAACACCCAGAAATTATTTCAACAACCACTGAAAAGAAAAATAATGTTCTTGAAATATGTGAAATACATCTCCAGGATATCTCCAGACTACCTAAGAGAGTTAAAAGATCTCCAGCTACCTAAAAGAGTCAGAATTACATCATGCAGTCAACCTGGTGATGTCTAACGATAAATATAGCGCCTATATTTATCATGAGATAACAGCTGGCTGTCCCAGACACGATAGCTGGGGGGTATGGAGCAGACAAAGTCATCATGAGGCAAGATTGAGTTTGAGAACTGTTTACATAATTTTCATTTGTCAAATAACAACTCTATATAGATCATGACCACGACAGTGCCTCTGGATGGTATCATCCATCAACAGATCCACCCTGTGAACAGCAGAAGCTTTACATTACTGGGATAGCCACAGAAATGATTTCCATGGATCAGTAAAGACAGCACTAATTGCCATAAAGCTCACGATGGTTTCTGCAGGAGTTTTTCCCTTGCTTGTGGTGGTCTGTCAGATGAAAGACAGCATGCAAATGGAATGGATTGTAAAAATAATTGTGGCATAGCTTCTAAGAACAAAACTCATAGTGCTCTGTTCCCAGGTGTGAAAGCACAGCAAATAACAATGTGGCTCTTGCAGAAGCAACAAGACAATGTCAGACTATTAGTATGATACTAATGGTATAGTCAGTTGTATAAATCACTTAATTGTGGCAGCAAATTAAAGATTGTTGTTGTCTAGAATTCACTCATAGTTGAAATGATATATCTTGATGAGACAAATGCCTTGTGCACTGCTAGTAATAAATTAGCTCCTCTTTCAAGTGAGAAAACAATTAAAAACTTGGTTGAAAAGGGCATATTTTCTCTGTGGCCACTGATCCCTCAAACTCCAGAAATAATAAAGTGTTTCTAATAGTTGTTCATTATTACACAGTTGAAAGAGGAAAAATCCATTGTCTCATTATGTTCAAGACAGTAATGAAATTGCATTGGGAATATTTGAAAATGTAAAAGGCATCTAAGCAAATGGTTTCAACTTTGACAATGTATCATCATTTGCAGTTCATAATGCTGCTGTTAACTTTGTGAGATATCAGTTGGTGCACACAGTGGAAAATGAGACTAAATATTTACTTTTCATTTATATACTGCATAAATAACAGCAAAGTATGCAGGAGACAGGTCATGATTCGATTTTGAGGGTTGAGTAACAGAACTTTCAGGATTACAGGAGGCATTTGTTTTGCAAGATTTGAATATGTGAAAACATTGAGACATTTCCCAACAAAGTGGGCAACTCTGTGCCTTGCCAAGGAAACTGTAACAAAATGACTTATGGATATTACAAATTACTCTTGAATATTAGATGAAGATTGGCCCCATTTGATTTTTAAGTTCTTTATAGATGTTGAAGATGGAGATGGTGGAAATATTTGGTGTCTGAATGCTTCCTCTTTCATAGTACATTAAATTGTTTTGCCTTCCAGTCAAAATTAGAATCCTTTCTGGTGATGAAGTTTAGAACATAAAACATGAGTTGTGCTGTACATCACAAAAAAGAATCAAGGTCAGACCTGCATAAAGACATGTGATGACAAGGCAAAAGAATTTAGGCAGCTACCCTTCAGTGGGCCACAAAGGCTCTCAGATCTCAGTCTTCATCTACCTATGCTAACCTGATTCACTTGCTGTCTCTGAAAAAGCATGAGACTTCAGGGAACTGGAAGCTCTATTGAAGGACTTACCTATGACAGAAGATTGGGAATACACTTATAAGGAATATTGTGATTTGAAAGATTTTGTGAAGCACATGTAGGTGCTGCAGAAATATGTATTTAGAAGTGCTCCAAATCCTTGTTATCTCTGTTCCAGAAAACTTGTAAAGTTTACTACAGCTGCTCCTGTCTCTAGAGAGTAATAGAATAAATATTTTCTCTGTGAAGCAGATTTAACATATCAGAGACCTGTAAAATGTTGAATCTGTTAAATCTGAAGTTTAAAGTTAATTTTAACTAACCACACGTTTTATGGATCAACATAAAAAGAGGTGTTGAAACTGTTTGCTAGTGCCATTCTAAGTAATGAACTGAAATTTGTGATAACTGAATTGGGCATTTGATGGACAGTACTACAGTAATGTTAGAAGAAAAATACAATTATATAATGGGGGAAGTGGCATTAAAATAAAGTATTGTCCCTTATTCTGCAGAATCACAGATTGGAAGAGACTTCTGAGATCATCAAGTCCAACAGTCAACCTATCACCACCATGCCATTAAACCACGTCCTTAAGTACAACAGGTGATTATCTCCTGTTTCTGTACAAGAAACATGATAATAAAAGTGTTCTTTTCTTATGAATGTGCTATCAACTTTTTAAGTTTCATGCTAGAAATGAGGTTGGAATGAAGATTTCCGTAAGGAAATCAATGTCATTTTCCTGCTCTTGTCTGTCTCTGTAACAAATGCTCTGCTAAGTTGTTCTCTGCTCTGTACTTGAAAGTTCTCATCTGTTTCTCTAGGTGATTCTAGGCTGAGCTCATGTTTTTGCTCTCAATTTCATGTAACCCTCCTATCCTATCTCTTCCAAGAGCATTTTGGAACCAGTTTGCCCTGAAACCCTGAGATCAGAGAACACCGGGGGATTAAGTTTAAACTTGTTAAACTGAATTAACACTTCTGCCACATGATTCTGGCCTGTGCCAGTCCTTCTAATCTTGTTCAGAGTTTAGGATAATTTGTTTAGTAGTGCTGATCAGCTGGAGGTTAATTCAATTGGACTTTGGTTATTTATTCATGCCTGGATTTGCTAAGTGTCACAGCAGATGCATGAGGTCTCTGTTACAGTTATGAGATGGCTTCATTAGTGTGACGGAGAGTCCATCTGGATGACTTCCTTTCCTCAGCGCGATAACTGGCTGTCAGGGCTCTCTCCAGTGGAAAAACATCCTTATATAGCATCTCCCTTTCGTTTGTGTCATAAGTGTATTGATTACGACTTAAAAAGCATTTCTCTGTTCTGATTGCTGGTGTTGTCAATGATCTTTCTCATGGATCTCATCAGTGTTCCAGCTCTACTTTTTAAATTGATACCAGAATTTAAAAGAGAAGTACAAATGTGTTTTAAAAGCCATTTATTATTAATACTGTGTTTTCACTCAGTATTGTGGTCTTTCTCACTTTCAAGGTCCACTTTCCCCATGAGTGAAATGCTGCCAGCACTGGAGTGGAACGTGGTCAGTCTTTTACGCTGTCCAGAATTAACTACCCAGAAGGAAGACAAAAAGGAAGAAGAAAATTGCATCCTGCTGAAACCTCTGGAGGCATTTAGGTTGGCAGAACGTTGTTACTCGAACTGGAATGTCTCCAGGACACCAGGATTAATGTTAGCACAAAATGCCACTTGACTGCAAGTGTTCGGATAACCTTGGACGAAAGTCTTATCTGAAAAGAGGCTCTTCTAACAGAAAAAAGCTCCCTGATATTGGCTGGGACTTTGGTTCAGGATTGACTCACAGAATTTTTGCTATTTACTTCCGCAGTTTTGGAATGGGACAGCCCTTGAATGGTAACAGATCTCCCTTTCACAGCCTACAGCACAGCAGATAATTTCCCAGAGAGGATTCCATGCTACAGACTGATGTCAATTTCTAAAGATGTTTCCTGATGTATCATGGAAACGTTGCAAATAGGAACTTGAGAGGACACTTGTGAGAAAGGTCCTAAAGATTAGAAGACAGGAAAAATGTTCAGTGTCAAAGAGGCACTGGGCCAAGCTGGGCTTCTGAGGCCACATAAGTATGGAATAGCTACTTAGGTCATGGAGTTACTTGTGCAAGTAAGACCATCCTTTGCCTCATTCTTGTTTTATACTCCTCTCTGGATGTTTCTACTGTCAGTCCTCTAATACATGGTGTGGGTTGAGCTGGAAGAGCCAGGTGGTGCCCAGCAAAAGCTTTGATGATTAAGAGCAGTGTTAATAAAATTTTCCTCTCTTTCTCTCTATTTTTCAATTAAATCGTAAATCTGTGCTGAAGAACAGCTATTAACTTCCAGGGAGTGAGAAATGTTCCCACATGTTTGGCCTTCTTCAGAAAACCCCGTCACAGTTACATACCGTGAAATATGGTTTCCAACAGAACAATGTTCCCAAAACCAGCTGGGACCCACATTACAACTCAGCATTCTTTGTAGAAGTTTATTTGCTGTTGAATTGAAAGCCAAGTTAGAGCTTTCGAGAGGAGTTTCTGCTTATCTAGAGAACAACACAACATGGGTCCCACAACATCAGCTCCCACAGAGAAGCTGGAGGGAGCAGGACTAGGAGAAAAATGTGTCAGTAACCACATTTGCCACCAAATCACACCTCCTGTGGGATTTGTGTTTATTGTCACTGGTCCTGGCTCTCACAGGCCTGCATGGGTAAAAGGAAAGCATCCAGGGACCATGTTGAGGCAGACTGCTGTAAGTTACGAAGGGGGCTGTGTCTGCAAAAAGCCAGTGTGTGCTCACCAGAGACAGGATGTCTGTTGGAGGAGAAAGAGCAGCGTGCAACTCCATTTCTGTGGGCACTTTCCTGATACTACAGCTCTTTCTTTACAATAATGCAGGAGCAACGTGCAAAGGGAACAGCCCCTACTGGGCTGCATGTCGGCTGCATGGCAGCTGCATGTGCTTTTAACCTGTGTGTGAGCATGGGACTTGCTTTGCTACTTGTGTTTGAGGACAAACCCCATCGCTGCTGGTATGTGAGTGAATGTGACCTAGACTGTTTTGTAAGTGAAGCTATTTTCCATTCTGTCTGAGCCCCATGGGTTGACACTGATTATCCCCTTTCCCCTAACCCAGCCTTCCCATTCCTCTCCTGCATCAGTTCAGACTTGTGCATGAGCCAAGATATGATTCCCCTAAGAATTCACTTCATTTAATATTCCTCTTCCTCGTCTTCATTATTTTTCATTTATAAGTTAACCAGCACCTGAGATGCTCAGTGCTTTCCCTAACTTTTCTTTGACTAGATAAACTTTTAAATTAAACATTTTTGTTCCTCCCTCCTTCTATTTGAGGGTTGTTGTATAATTCCCTATTTAAAAAAACCCCAGCAAATGGAGAAGTAATCACAGATGCATTTTGCTGAGAAAAGATAGATGACCTGACATAACAGATTGAACATACTATTCCACAGATATCCCTGCATCTGACAAAACAGGCCAACCTCATTCTTTATGTAGCTCCACCAGGGATGCACAAGACACAGGGGCTGTAAGGAAGACCACGTGCTGACATTTTGTTTCATCGAGTCCCTGGAACATTGAATATGCTCTTGATATGCAAGAGTAGGCTGAAATCTGCAATCAGCTCCACGAGTGTAATTGAATCTGAGTCAGGAGAAGTGACACCTGCATGATGGAGAAGGGCATTCATTATGCTCTGTTCAGGTCTGTACCATCCTGCTTGTGTGGACGGAGTTCAGCATGTACTATCTTGAGCTGAGGGATCACACAACCATGCTCCAGCTATAATTTCCTATATATATTTCTACTACGTGCTGGACATCCCAATGTAATGCTGATGAATGCATAAGCACACACCACCCCATCTAAATATCTACTCTATGCACATGCATCAACTAACAGAGGCACATTGGACTTACAAATATGGGGCAAAATGTGTAGACTGACCTTCATGTCAGGCTGGCTTTCCTTCACGTGCCTGCAATTCTGAGAAGACACTGCTGTCTCAGGGACATCTGTGTCAGTTCAAACCCAGCCCTGCTACTGCAGGCAAACACAGTACAGCTGTGAAGTCTGCAAGGGCCTGTGTTGTTGTGTATTTCACACACATGCTCCCCATGGACAACAATAATAACAAGACCTTTGTACAAAAGACTGAAAATCTCAAAGGCAGTACAGGAAGAAAGATGGAGAGGCCAATGCAGATTGCCACTGCCTTAAAAGGAAGTAGAAGAGAAAAAAATTCCTGGATCATCTCTTCATGCTATCACCAGGAATGCTCCTTTTGGGAATGGTGCAATGAAGAGCTTTTGAGAAAAATGTTGTCAAAGCAATTTTTGCTGGAAATTTTATTTTGACATATCAGGCCATATTGTTTTGATCATTCCCTTTTCAGAAGTAGCTTTTAGGTTACAGTGTTCTGCTTTGATGACTTTTCAAACGAAGTTGCAGTTGTTTCACTTCATGTCAATTTTTCATCCACATTTTATCTTACATGAGAAAAGAGAGCAAAAGAAAACATTTGATTGACCCAAACTACCAGTGGGAAATGCTGTTTTTGTGAAAACTTTGAAAAAGTTGCTTCCTTTTTCCCTGGTTGGAAGGAAACTCTAGGACCTCTTACCCTTTGGAGAAAGGAGAATGCATTCTGATGAGGGCATCTAGTACAGAGGCCAAGATCAAGGTGCTAAACCAGGGCTGATACTGACTCAGTCTGTTGTACATTTGAACACAGAAGGGTCTCTTGTTTAGCTACGTAGTGGTTGCATGTTTTGGTTGTGTCATGGTGTGAGCACTGTCCCTGGGGGAAGCTGGGCTCAGTGTGCAGGCAGGCCTTTGAGACCACATCCTGAAGACTTCAGACCTTCTGAAATGCAATCCAAACCTCCTTGGCAGGGATCACTGGAAGGATTACATCTTGACACTTAGTCTTCAGGGAACCTGGCACTTCTCACAATTAGTCCTCAAGGAGGGTATTTGGGTGTCC
This sequence comes from Galbula dea, assembly GCA_013399015.1. Taxonomy (NCBI): domain Eukaryota; kingdom Metazoa; phylum Chordata; class Aves; order Piciformes; family Galbulidae; genus Galbula; species Galbula dea. Next base: position 1,524,962 of record VWZX01009189.1, on the reverse strand, counting down.
TTGAAAGGTGACTTAAATGGAGAAAACAGCACATCTTGGCTGGGAACCAGAAGTAAAAGCAGCTTTGGCAGGTAGCCTTTGTGCAAGGCAAGTGCTTTGCAGTTCTCCTTTAGGGGAGGGAAGCACAATGCTGTAACAGGTGGAAGAGTCAGACCCACTCCAGCCCCTCTGGTCTTGCACTCAAGGTTGAAGTTCCATGTTTCATCCTAGGTCAAGTGGGAAACACACTGTGTTCTTCAAACTTTGAGGAATTCTTACCAAAATCCCCTCTGTATAACATGTAATTATACATGTATATACATACATGTACAAAATCAGTCTCCGAAAGCAAGAGAACAAAAGTTTTGTGAAAGTCAGCTGGATCCTCCAGGGAGAGGGATGCAAAATATGTATCCAATAAAGCCTTTTTGATGATACCCATAAATACAGAGCTGAAGTTCTGGCCCTGCTGTCCTCTCCAGTACCATTCTACCAGAAATGTGTAGCTCGCTTCCTGAGTCATCCCCAAGGAGAGTAATAGATGTTATACACTTGAAAGAGTTTCATTTCTAACTGGTCCAAGCACAGTTCATCCCTCTTTCATCAAGCAAGAGGAAGATGGAGAATTTTAATATCTTCTAGTGAGGTCATGGGACCTCTGAGTCCCTAGGCTTATTCAACATAATCAATCCTTTTTGCCAGTTCCACGCAAGAAACTGCAGGTGTGAGAGAAGCTGGGCTCCCAGATTGCACTGCAAGGATGGAAGAGTGATGATGCTTGTGTAGAAAGTTGGATCTTTTTAGTTGCTCTGACCAAGCTGCAGGACCTTGAAATATCCATTTACAGCTGCAAGAGACCCTTTTTAGGCTCATAAGTTTATAGCAAGGTACTCTAGTGGCTTTATTTCCAGAGGCAGAGGTGATGATTTCCCACTTGAAGAAACAGGTCTGTAGGCAGATGTGTTTGGTGAGGATCTAGCACTTTATTTATCCTGGAAGACTTTAGCTTGATACATCTGTTCATTGCTTAGCACCAGACTGTGTGTTTTCTGTGAAAACTAAGGTAGAGATCTCTCAGGCTTTACTCTCCCCTCTGAAAGAGTTATCCCAGTATACAGAGAAGGGTTGATTCCCAAGAACCTGCCCTCACAACACCCTGGTGCCTCAGTCACAAGTTTCCCTGGGAATGAGGTGACTGATGGCTGCTATTACAGGAGGAGATCTTTGGAACAGATCCACCTCCTCTGTGGTGGAGTCTAAGGGAAAGAAAAATCTTTCAGAGAGCCTAGGGCTGTGAGGTGGATTTGCTGTGAACATAGACAAGAAATACATTTTCAGAGAGCATGGAATACACAAGCATACAGGGAGAAAAAAGATGAAATCAGGTGCCTGAATTACTAACTCATCAGAAGCCAGTAGGGACTGTGGTAATACAAGGTATATTATATTGTCAATTTGTATAGTACATTTGGAACAACAACAATCACATTGTTCTGAAATTAAGAATAACCTGGAGGGGCCAAATACACTATCAGTGTACCACATAGTGCTGAGAGAGAGAAAGAGAGAGAGAGAATTTGTACTTGGCAATAATCAATACTCATGTATGTCTTCTAATTGAGTCAGCCTAGCCTTCCTCCGGGATGTGACAGTGACAACTGAGCTCCTCTTCCTGTTTGATGGATTTGGTTGTGCTGCAGCTGTAAATAGAGAATCCACCCAAAATGGCTTTGGTTTGTCCTCAGCGCCTGAGCACCTGCCCTGCTCAGTCCAGAGCATCAATCAGCCAGGCAGGATATGGGCATCGCTGCTGTCTTGCCTGGGACAAGGCTGGAGGGCACAACAAAGGATAGGTCCCGAGGACCTTTCCTAGAGGAGGGTCTAATCTCCCCAGCATTCAACCCCCTTGCACACAAGCAGAACATGCATCCTTTAAAGAATCAAATGACCAGTTCTGGAGGTTTTCTCAACCGTTTGGTCTGTGTCCTGCCTTGTGAAATAGCCTTTTAAAAATACCTCACTGCCAGAGGCATTGAGTGGGTTGGTAGATTAGTGTGACCCAGTGCTTGGGGGTCCACTCCTGAAGTGTGCATTGCTGCTTTTCAATCTGAGGCCCTTGCTCATGTGCACAAGTTTGCAATGGTTGTTGGATTGATGACTGGGAAAGAATTGTGTTGACCCAGGGCTTCCATCTGGTACGTGTCCAAGGCAGACCGCAGGCACCCTCAGCTCACATCTCCACAACTTGGCATTTCCTAACTTGTATTTCTTCCTCTGACTCTCTGCTATGGCTGGAGGCACATCCAGATCGAAATGAAAGGCTTTCCTTTTCCCTCTTCAAATTGCTACTTGTGCTGCCGACTCAAGCTCTGCACTCGGTTTGTACTGGGGGATGAGTCAAAACCCTGACCTATTCATATTTCACATCATGTGCACATTAATTGGTACTTTACAACCCAGGGACTTCCTAAAGAAGAACCATTTTGGTCTCTTAACAATTTCATTACAAACATATTTTTCCCTCTCTTCCTTTCCCCTTTTTGTCATAGATAAGATTCATTTTTCTGTGGACATGAATCCATTGCCTGAGGCTTCTCAAATCTCTGCTCTGGGACACTGAAATCTTATCTCTGAGGCAGAACGGGAAAAGAAAAGTAGTACATGAGGGAAACTGTGACTCATGCAGAAATTGAAATGATGGAGCAGATGCCGCTATTATGAAAACCCAGAGGTGTTCAAAGACCTACTGGTGGAAAGGCAAAAGCCTGGGCTTTTCAGCCTTGAAAGGTTACTGCATATTGAAGCTTTGAGCACTGGATGAGGGTTGTGGACTGGTGAGCTCTCTGCTTGCCTGCTAAGTCCCTTCCATGTCAGCAGCAGTGCAGCGGAGCCCAGAGCTCGGGTGGAGGCAGCACACAGTGGATTTAAGCCTGATCAATAGAAGTTCCGTTAAAACTTGAAATGCTGCTGACTTCTTCCATGTAACAAAAACTTTAATGTTTTTCTAATTTTTTTTTTCCCTGGAGGGGCTGAATCTGAATGAAAGAAAATGAGGAGAAAATGTGCTTGATTTTCTATTTCAGTGAATGAGCTGAAGGAGGCACCTATGTGCCTGTCATCCTGAATAGCTCCTTGTTTTGGTGGAGCCTTAATAGATTTTTCAAAAGAGTCTTTGAATGCCTCTTTCCTCTCTATTGGAAAGAGTTATGTTTTGAAGCTGGCACCTTGCCATGTCTATTTATGTTCAATATTGCCTTCAAAAATAGCATCACTCCTATCTTTTCCCAATAGCCAGAGCAGTACTAGTACACAGGACAATGAGCTGGCATTGCCTCCCCTGTGCTAAGGAAAGTGCTTCAGGAGACCCCAGACTAGCTCCTCTTCTCAAGGATGGGTAGAAGTCCTGAATTCCTCTTGTCACACAAGATGGTATTTTAGACACCACATAAGGGAGAAAAGACCTGTACACTAACAGGAGAGAAAAGTTTACAGCTCTTGTGCTACTAAGTCCCTCCACATGGAGACTCCCCAGCACCCCAAGGTTATCTGCTACAAAGATCCTGTTAGACAGGGCTGTGTCCAACATGATTTGTTCCCACTGCAATTTAAACCCATGAAATCTTTTCCTGCTGCAGCCATGGACAACAGACCATTCCCTTACTCCTGAAGGTTATCTTCTAAAGGCCTTATGGACTTAGCAGTTAAGCTTGGGGAGGGATGAGACTCACATCCCTCCTCTGCTCCTTCTTAGGCTACAAAAGGAGAAAGACCACCCCTCACTTGGTGCAGAGCTGCAGGACTCCCTGCCTTCTGATAACACCCCTGCCCTGTGTCTGCCATTATCCCAGCTCCTTTCTGGGGGAAAGACCTTGCCTCCACTTATTCCCACTCTGTTTGGGAGCAGTCTGTGCTTCCTGCTGAAATGTAATACCTTGCTGTTGTCCCCAGTTTGCATTTCACCTCAGTATTTTGGGCCATTTTGTCCAACTCATCTAAATCATTTTGAATTCTAGCCTTGTCCCCAAAGTGTCCTTGTCATCCCTCCCTGATCACTCTTGTCTGCATGCATAATAAAGCTGCTCCTTCCATCACTGTGTCTTCGATGCAAGCACAAGATGAAGAAGACACAGGAGAATGTGCAGACCTGCCATCTATATGGACTGGGAAACACTGGAAACAGCAGCTCCCCACGGATCTGCCATTCCATTGTGTGCATGCCTGGTGCCACAGCCCTTTCACCACACGCTCTTTAACTAAGGAGCCCTGAACACTGGCTTATATCCCCCAAATTATTGTTATGATGCAGCACCAATGCAGCATGTGGCTGAGAAGGAGTCAAGGCCAGCAGAGAGCCCTTTCTCAAGAAGACCTTCCCCATTCTGTGAGCATTTGGGTGCAGGACGAGTAAAGTGCCCAGGCGTCCTTGACTCCTGAGAAATCCATTATCACAAGCCATGTTTCCCTCTGAAGTGTCCTGAACTCTGTGAACATGCAGCCTTATCTTTCCCAGTGCCAAATTCTCCTCAATAAAGTTTATCCAGCTTTTCCAACGTGGCTTAACATTGTCCATCCAGTCTGGCCAGAAAGGATCCTTTCTTTTGCTAACACAATTAATAGCAATAAGCTGTCCATGGTGTGTGGTGATAATGGCATTGATGCTGTAATGCCCTGCAGACAGAGCTTGGGATTTAGAGAAAGTTTCATCCTGTGTGCAGTGTTAGCAATTTCCCCAACTCCCTTCCTGAACAATTTCTCTTTCTGTTTCACATCCTATGCTGGAATTATGCCTCCCGCTGTTTACATTAAAAATGCATTATACATGTGTTGAAAACATTGAGTTCTGTGTTGTTGGCAAGGAAGGAAGCTGTTATGTTTAAGAAGCACTCTCTTATATTATTATCACTTTTGTTTAATTTAGTAGGATTATTCTCTCTAATTCCAAAGCTGGGAAAAGACTCCTGTAAATATTCTTCCCACTAGCCAAATTCTTTATCATCCAAACCCATGTATAAGCTGACTTGCTTATGAACTGCCACATCACCGTGTTAAAATGCTGATTTCTCTCTGTTAGCTTTCTCCTGTGCTTTGGATCAAAAATATACAAGGTAAAGGTAATGTCATTTAAAGGAGCTCTAAATGGCTTGCTGCTGCACAAGGGGACATAGGATTTATGCTGGCGACGTAGGCGTGTCAGGCTGGGGAGGTATTGAGATTTCTAAACTCCACAGAAAAGCTGCAGGGAGTAGGAAAATGTGGGATTGAACAATTCTGCACCTGTAGGGGCTAGATGTTCAAATACACCATAACATCCTCTAGGAATAAGCCTGGGAAGGGTTTTCTGTGGGTCTCACTGCTGTCATATCTAAGCACCTTACTGTACAAACAGAATGTGGCAGGGCTGGGAGTTAAAACCATATCTCTCAGACCCAGAGCTTTAACTGCATGGATGGTTTTATTCTTGATAATATTACTTGATCTGGGTGAACTAGAGGCCTAAAATGAAATGTAGTAAGAGGGGGGTAATAGGACAGAAATGATGACGTGGGTTGAAATCAGAGCATTCAAAGGAAATGAGCTACAAGAAGAGAAAAGAGAAGAGAAAAGAGAAGAGAAGAGAAGAGAAGAGAAGAGAAGAGAAGAGAAGAGAAGAGAAGAGAAGAGAAGAGAAGGATGGAAAAGATCCTGTGGCCGTTGATGTGCCACTTAGAGGTTCTGCATATAAGACCCAGGAGCTGTTTTGCATTGTACAATACAGGGGAGATCACAGGGGGAACCCACCCAGCTTGGGGCATGATGGTAAGGCACCAGAGTGGGAAGTTGCAGTGAGAAGTTACAGGACAAAAGATTAATGAAATTAAATCTATGGAGAAAAGTACAGGAGATTCAGGCTAAGATGCAAGGGTGTAAGGAGCCCTGCCTAAAGGAAGGAAAGAAAGAATATTCCTTAATTAGTGAGTGGCAACACTGTACCTTGTGGGCATGAGCTGGAAAAGAAAAAAAATCAATTTACATAACTGAAACCCACTTTTTAGCAGTACAGCTGGCTAGGGTTAGGGACCCACAGTGGAAGTGGGCAGCAGATTGCTCCGTGGGCAGGCTCAGTGGGTCTCCAGCATGGGCAGGAGGGGCTGCTGCAGGTAATGGGTGGATGCTGTCGTACCGTTTGTATTCGTTCCTGCAGCACTATGCAAAGTGACGGAGGATTTGATGCCGACATTAGGAAACAGACCTCTCAGGGGGGTGAAGTGGCAGCTGTTCAATGGCAGCTGGCAACAGTGCGCTGGGAAGCCCAGCAGAGCCTCCTGTCTGCACAGGTGAGTGGGAGAGGAATGCCAAATATCAGAGGCTGGCTAGGGATTGGAGTCCCTTCCTCCCAGGAGCAAAGGCAGGGCTTGGGCTGACTTCCCTCAGCTGAGACCTCTGGTTTATTTTATTCCAAACCCAGTGTGCCCAGCAATGCAGAGGCAATTAGAGACCAGCATGGGTTGTTGGTGATCCCTCAACCTTCAGGAATGTAATAACATGTCTGTTAGATCTCCTTAAGCGTTTGCCAAGTCACTGCTATATCCTAGAGGGAAATAACCTTGTGCTGAACGGTTAGATTGTCTAGTGCTAATATAACAGGAGAAAGCCTATTAAATGTTGTGCTGGAAGGGTCTTTTGGCTCTGCAATAATTTTTTTTTCTTTCATTTTCCCTTTGGTTCTTCCTTTTTTTTTTAGCCTTGTCCTTCTTCCTTTCCTTTTTTTCCCCCTTTTCGTTCTCCTCCTCACAGACCAGAAATGAGCAACAACAATGAACTGAAGGCAGAGAAGACAGCATCTGTAAGAAAGGAGATTGCAAGCCAGCTGGCAGCACTGCCTGTGACCATTCACTTCTGGGGCTGGACCTGTGTCCTGCCTCCCTCCTCTCACACTGTACTGCATGCTCATGAAGGCTGGCTGTCCCTCATGCCTCTCTCAGAAAAAATCCCTACCAAACACTTGAGGAGTTTTCCCTGCACTTGTTCAACAATCTCCTTCATCTTGCTGGAGAAACCTCAGCAGCAGGGCTGGTCCTGGCTTGCCTCCTGCTCTCCAGCTCTGAAGAGTTGGCTGAGACCACAAGTCTGTGGGGCCCAGGCAGTGTCTTGCCAAGGCTCTGAGAAGATGAAGGTGTCCCATCCTGTTGATGTGTTGGCCAAGGTAATGTCTGGACCAGCTGTAGCTGATCTCTCCCTTTATTCTGCAGAGGTTTCCTTGTCACACTGGCACATGGCACTTCAAGGAGAGAGCCTCAGGGCTTCTCCTCTTCTTGCATTGCTGAAACATTCATTGCCTGTCAGAAACAGCAGGACAAAGACACTATAGACTCTACAGTGCATCTCCCATACAGACGTGACTGTGAGCACTTGTTATTAATTCTGAGATGAGGGAAGATCAAGAAGTCTGTTCATTCATCACATGGGTGAAACATCCAGCAGGGAAGCACCATGTTGGCAGAGTCCTTTTTACTTGTGAGCTGCAGAGAGGCAGTTTTGAGGCCAGTACAACTGCTAAATCATGGACTTGGTAATTGCAATGGCAGAAGGCTCTTTCTCCCTGCAGATATGCTTGGGTGCAGGGTCCCCACAGCTATTATCTCTGAGGAGGGGGGATTGTGATTGGGACCACTGCAGCAACCAGCTCACTGAAATGAAGGTGTATGAGTGCTTGTAGGCTGTGACAGAAACCAGTGCAATTGGTGCTGAGGAAATGTAAGCCACTGTGGAGAGCACAGATCATGCAGTAAGTTGGTGACCTTACTGTCAAGGTAGCTTTTTGAAGAGATGATTCTTTAAATCAACTAATCTTCTGGGTCCCTGACTGTTCATGGGTCTTTGCACATCTTCCAGGGTGGTAAGTGATGACTGTTGACCCTCTGTGATTAGTAGCCCTGGCTTAATCGACTCAGGCATTCTCCCAGGCTCCTTTGAAATGAATGACTCCGTCTGCTAATCTATGTCAAAGATGACTCTTCCTGAGATGCAGTTACAGCTGATATGAGAAGCAGATGAGAAGCAGACGTGAGGCAACCCTCATACTCTTATCACAGTTGCACATGGCTGCTGCCAAGGGGTAAGAGACTCCCGAGATAGTGCCACGGCCATGGCCTGAAGGCCTATCCCAATCATCCGGTCCACTCCAGCATCACTGGCAGCCCAGTCCCTGCCAGCTCAGTCCATCTTATGAACTGTTGGGGCAGAGGCACTAGAGCTTGCTGCTTCACTTGTGTAACTGTATTCTTCACGGCTCAGTGACTTGCTCAGGGTCCGGGCAAGCGCACGTGAGCTAAGCTGTATTTGCTGCTGGAGCCTTGGGGGAAGCCAGGGACATCCATGCATATAAAACCATCAGCTCCACAGTGAAACCTCCGCCTGACCCAGTAATCATTGGCAGGGGTAAGTGGAGAAACCACTCCTGACAGGCTTTGCCAACCTAGCTTTCTGCAAGGGACACATTCAGAGACCTTAAAGACCCAACAGCTGGGCTCTGGCTTCAAATTAATCATTCTTCTGCCTCTGCTGTCATTGGGGGATACGACAAAGCCATTGTGGTGCCTGAGCCCCAGATGCTGATTCTCATTTCATCCCATATATATCCTGCTGATACACTGTGCCTTAGACCCCCAAATGATGATGTCCCAGCCCATGGTTTGGGCAAAAGGCACAAGAATGCCCTGTATCTTGCCAAAGGCCCTAAGATGCTGCTTGTTTTTTCCTGGGTTGGCTTTGTGCCTGCTCGGGAGCCTGACCTTGCAGGAGGAGGGCTGCCAAGAGGATCTCCAGTCACTGCTTCTGCAAATGCCACACATGCAGCCTGGCTGGGACTGGTGAAGGGACAGCATGGCTGGAAGGAGATACTGAATACAGTCCATTCCCCTGACACCAAGGAGTTGTGCTCCTGTCCATAATGCAGATAACAATGCTTCTCCTATGCTGAGGTTGTTGTGGAGTTGAGATGTACCCCAAACATTGTCCCTTCCCCCATCGTGTACGTGCCTGTGGATCCCTTTCAGGGCAATTGCTGAGAAAGCTGTGGGACACAGTGGTCGGTGTCACCCTTGGCATGGGTGCAGCAGCACCCCATTGAGTTGGCCTCTGCCGGCACATGTACCCTGTCATGGTGCCCCAGTGTTTCAGGGATTCCTGGTTTCTCTGAGTAAAGAAAGAGCTCAGCCTGGCCTCAAATGTCTCAGCTTTTGTCACTCAGTGCCACAAACTGTGTCAGCATATAGTACTCACAATTCTGTAGGCTAGCATTCACCCTAAGTGCTTCTCTAGCCAGCCCAGGCTATCCCTGGGGCAGCCAGAAGAAGCAGAGCTCTTGGCTCTCATTCCACTTCCTCCCTGAAATCAAGACACTTTTAACTTCAAAAGAAGCAGGCTTGGGGCTTGCTGGGGAGAGGATTCAGCAGCAGCAGCGCATCCTGGGAGCAGCTTCTCTAGCTGCTAAAGGAGCCATAGGGCTTGTCCTAGTGCTGTTCCTTCCAGGTGCAAAAGAACCCTGGAGTGACCTGCAAACAGCTCTGTCTGCTCCCGCCTATCCCACTTTAACACCCTGGAACAGGGACAGGACAGGGAATGCTCATGCAGAACTCCCCTTGAGGACTAATCTAACCAGCCACTGGATGTCATTATTGCTCCAAACCAATACATTGAAGAATCTATTCCAGACCTCCACAAAAAGTGACTTTTCAGTGTAGAAAGCTTTAAATGTTCTTCTGAGGGCACAAAGCCATTCACCTCCCCTACTGCAGCTCTTGCCTTCCCTGGGACACCTCTGCGTGCCTGGGGACAGGTTGCCTGGGGTTGGGTGCAGGGAGGATGCGGTCCTGTGTGACCTCTCTGTCCTTCCTGGGAGCTCCTACACTACCTCTTCATCTGCAGGGATGACGTCATGACTGTTTCTGTAGCAACAGAAAGGGGCATCGATGTTACTGTTTGACACCATAGCAGGATTGAGCAGCAGGGAAATGGTTCCCAACACTGTTCTGTGGGTGCCCCTGGCATGATTCTGGGCTGGAGAGCAGAGCAGAGTCAAAGGGCTTTTGGCTGGTATCTCAGCCAGTAAATCAAGGTTAAAAAAGATGTTTCAGGTCCCTCCTCCCTCCCTTCATCTTTTGAGCTGAGGACACCCATCTGTCTCACTGGACCATAATTGAAAAGTTTTGTTTTAGATTATTTGAACTGTCAAAAACTTTTCCTGCCATCTCCCCACTTCACTTTAAACATGAGATCTGGTCGTGAAGAAAATTGCTCTTTGAGACCACAGTCGAAAGTTTCATTTGCAAAAGGGCAACATCTTCCCTCTGCCTCCCTCCCCCAGGGATTTTCATTGCACTTTTGCCAAATTCATCATAATTTCACCAATGATTTTGCTTCTTGGATTGTCCATTTACTGGCTGATTTGATATTTGCTGAAGATGTTGTGCCCAGTTTGATGGGAGAGCTGATGGAAGTGGGAGATCAGGGCCTCAGCTGACACCTGACCCTCCTCTCCCAGAGCTGCTCACAGGACCTCTCTCAGCATTCCTGTCGTAGCTGTGCCATCACAACCTTCCATGAGCTCTGCCTATGACAAATGGGGACAGGCTTTTACCAACGTACTGGGAAGACTTGGCATCCCATTTGCTGTGTGTATGATCAAGACTTTCTGGGGGAGTGGAGAGCAACTGCAGAGGAGGCTTGGCCTCAGCACAGCAGTGCAGCATGGACTGGAGTGAAGTGGAGTGGACAATCCCTGGGGAAATCCTGGCATGATGCTTGCTGGGGAGAGCTTCCATATAGCTTCCCTGATCTGTACTCTTTCATCTTTATTTGCCTACTTCTAACTTGCCCTATTTCAGTTATATCCCTTTCATCAGCTTTTCTTCTTCCACCACAGCCATAAAACAAGCTGGGGAAACACCAGCTGCCACAAGCCTGATGTAAAGAATTAATCCTGAAGCAGCAGAGCTTATGCATGTGGGCTGTGCCTCATCTCTAGCACTACCTCGGGTCCCACAAACAGCTTCAGCCACCATCAGCATCTTCTGGTCCTGCTGCAAACCCATTGCAAAGAGCCACAGCCCAAAGGGAAAAAGAAGAATAAAATCATTCTGCTCAGCCTTGCTCCTAAGCTGTTGCAAAGAAGAGCTCAGGATAGGCCTTGGGCACGTGTCAGCAGAAGGGAAGCCATCTCCCAGCCCTGGTAACAGCTCTTAGCATATGCCTGCTCTCCCTGCTTGTTTTGACTTGCGTGGGAATCCTAGCAATCAAAATGATACGACAATTCCAATCACTGTTGATGGCTTTAGGCAGGTGTAATTCAAGCTCTGGCTGCAGACAGTTGTCATTTAATTAACAAGGAAAGAGCCAAAATTCTGTGTAAGTCTGGGGAAGGCAAAGAGAAGCGCCTAAGGGGGACTTGGGATGACAGAGAACAAAGGATGCCAGCAGACTTACTCAGGGCTTAGCTGTTCACACAACTGGGTGACGTTAACATTGCTCCCTGCGTCACAGCCAGAGACGTGCGCTCTGCAAGTTGGGGTAGGCACCACACTTATCCTCTTATTTCAGTCCAAATCATGGGGAATGACTTGAGGACAACACAGAGGGAATCCCTGTGCAAATCTCTTCTTGGGATTGTTACCAGCTCTAGGTATTCACAGGCTCTTAACCCTATTATCTCTTCCCTTGCAGTTTTATCTCTTTGATTTCATTCCTGGCCCAAGCAACAATTGTTCTCAGCCCTCCAGGGCCAAGCTCAGGTGGTGTACAAATGGTTGCAGCTCTCTCTGGTCAGTGAAGTGATGCAGGCACTGCAACAGGGCAGAATTTGCAAATTGAGCATGTTGTGAAACTATTTTCAGTAACTCATGTCCTGAAGTTGCAATGCTTCACCTTCTGCAGGACCTGCTGCACAAGGCTCTCTGTCTTCCTCGTCACCAAGAGACATCGGCACCGGCTGTGGGATGATGTCCAGAGCTTGCCTTCATGGAAGGGAAACTGAGGCACATGCCTGACAAGTGCCAGAGATGAGGTCACTGGATGGAGATGAGCTCAGTTCTGAGCTGTCTCAGCCCTTGGATCATCCCATTATGGAATAAATAAGCCAAATGGAAAAGTCAATCTGTAAATGTATAAGTAAGCCAGGTCACCAGGAAAGATATCAGAGCAGTCCCACTTGGTGCACTGGCTGCTGGTTTGACACCCCTGAGCTACTGGGGCAGCAAGGCCTTGCATTCTTTTAATTTAGTCTTGTCTCAGCAAATGGCTGAGATTCTAAGAACTGAATTTTGGAGAGAAAGGAGATGAAAATCCAGAGGAAATTGCTGGCTTCCCACAGTGCTGACTCTGAGCTGTTTGATATTCTCTCTTTTTTAAGGTTTGCTTGTTTTAAAGCAACATTAATTGGAAAGATGCTGGAGTGTCAAATAGAAACCACTCCCTGAATAACCTTGCTAATGAGCATGTTATTAAAGCAGGGTTAGGAGCTCCCCAGAGGGCTCTCTCTGGATAGGATTAAATTAAAAAAAATATCATCTAAACTAGAGAGAAAATCTCTGTTAGTCTGCAGTGATGAATATAGAAAAGTCCAATGAAAAATGGCTTTGAAAGGTTTAAGTGTGTGTCTTCCTATCTGGGACTAGTCTTCTCCATCCCTCAGGAGTCACTCAGGCAGGAAAGAAGATGTTAATGAATCAGGGGGTGGAGGAGCTGCAGCTCAGAGCCTGGTGAGCCCACTCTCCAGGTGGTCACATCACCAAGTCCCCAGCACTTGCCCATGTAGCTCAGCAAGGACAGTCCCTGTGTGCCACCAGGATGAAGAGCATCTCTGCCCAAGTGATGTGGTTTGTAGGAGGCAAGGGCCAGTGGGGGTGGGGTTGCTTAGACCTTGTATCAGAAGATGAAAGGATGCTTGTCCTCTCTGCACAGTGTAGCTTTAATCTCAGGGCTTGGCACTGACTCCATTGCAGTGTTTCCCTGATAAAGCCCTGTGGTGCTCTGACCACCTTGATCTTTTAAGGTGGTGGAATCTCTGGCTCCCTGTTCATCGACCTCTCCCATAGGTCTGGAGGCATCAATGAGAGCAAGGAGACAGCGTTAGTTCTGGGGCAGAGGAGGCCATGGGGTGCCCTCCCCTGACAGCAATGGAGACGTGCCGGTCTCCATCCATATCCATGTTCAGCCAGCTAGGAGCACTGCTGCTGGGGCAGCTTTGGGGACAGATAGGGAAGGAGAGGTTTTGTGGTCCCTGATACCTTCCCTCCTGCTGGAAAGAATGCAGAAGATTTAGGGCAGGAAAACTGTTTTCATACCGTCTGAAGACAGGCACGAAATGCTTCAGCAAAGCTTCCCTGCAGGCAATGATGACTTCCAGAGCAATTCCAGCTGCGTGTGGCTTGCCCTTTTTTCCCATGGGTGGTGGGCAGGTCAGCCCTGTCCCAGTCGCAATGGGGACTGGTTAGGAGAATGGTTTACTGCACCTGCAGCCAAGGAGCTTAATAACTTAAGGCCATTCTTTGCCTGCATTACCATGGAGCATATTTTCAGGGGAAGCTTGGCTGCCTGGAATGCTCCTGCCCAGGTATTTGGGCTTTGCAGGCACGAGCATCAATTTGGAGAGGATTTTGTCCGTGTGCAGGAGGTGTGCTGCCTGCCTTTGCAAAGCACTGTCTGACAGGCTGATGCAAAACATGCCAGCACCAAGCTGTGACTCTAAACAAAGAGAGAAAAAACATCATATTTTTATTTTCTCTGCTGCTGCAGTGAGTTGGGTTGGGTTTTTATTTGGGTTTTTTTTCCTTCTTTCTTCTTCCTTTTTTTTGGTTGCTTTTTCTTTGCCTGAGACAGGTATTTGGATTCTCTGTGCTCCCCAAACTCTTCCCCAGGCTGTATCCAGCAATCAGACAGAGTGACAGCTCTGAAGCTCTCCAAGTTAACAAGTTCAAGTGCTGATGATTAACTAGATTCACAAAGTTGATTGGGAAAAAATAGGGATATAAATAAATATTCCTGGAGATATTCCACCCCCTGTAGTCATGAACTTTGAATAATTGGAGGGAATTATGCTGAGTACTAATCAAAAGGGTTGTGGGGTTTTTTTGTGGTGTTTTTTTTTTTAATTTGCTAATTACTGCTGGGTTTCATCAGTGTCAGACTCTAATCATTTCAAGACATGTTAATTGACCCTTGGGAGTTGTTTATCTGATGCCAAAAGTTTTAGATGGGGTCACACAAAGAAATGCAATCACTGAGGTTACTTCTTGCCTGCCACTCAGCCAGAGGGAAGAGTTAAGGAGACTTTGATCCATGAGGACATGTGCACTGCCCTTCCCATCAGCTGAGCTCCAGAAGGGCTCCTCATGGATACCGTGGCTTCCTCCATCCAGTGGGGACCTTCTCTTTCTGCACCTTGCACTTCAGTATCCTCTCTGCAGTCCTCCTTTTTGTTATACACATAGATACTAACTTTGGTGATCCACATCCAGTGAGTGCTGAGAGTGACACCCCTCTGGAATGTGGAAATGCTGCAATGCTAAGCCTTTTCACTGTAAAATTGACTGGGACAGGTTTGTGGTGCTCCAGGACCAAGCTGAGGGTCCTGCTGTGGGGTGCTGGCATCACTGTGTATACAAAGTGGAAGGTTTCAAAGTGTTTCCTAAGTAAATTCAGGTTCAGAACTTTAAATTCAGACATGGCTTCCACCTCCTGAGGAGGCAGTGACGAGCAGGAGATGGGGATGGAGAGTCACACTGTGCCAGGGGGTCACTGGGACCACAAACGGCTTTGATCTATCTGTGGGAGTGTCTGCATGGGCTCCTCCTCCCCACGGAGCCAAACTGCTGAGAGCATACTTTAGAATTGGGTCACCTTTGAAAGATGTATATATGCAGACCAGTCTCTTCCCTAAGCCATGCCATCTTTTTCCATTATTACCTCAAAATTCACTTCCCAGGCAGTTTCACAGCCTGGCTGCCTCACCAATCTCATGTCCTGTTAATTAAACCAGGGGAGGTGGTATAAAAGGTGGGGTGGTACAGAGCAGGGAAGCACTGAGCTAAGGGCTGACAGTTCACCAAGTCTCTCAAGGACAGGTTTCAGGAAAGACAACGTTTTCATCTTATAATGTTTTAATTAATGACCTTGATATAAAAATTAGTCTTATGCTAATGAAATGCTCTGGAGACACAATGCTGGGAAGTATCCTCAATACAGAGTCACATAATGTCATACCAGAAGACCTGGGTGATCTCCACATGAGCAGAAGTGATTAAATCTAAGAGTGCCAGCAGCACAAGGTCGCACACGTAAGGGCAGATTACAAGAACTTCTGCTGCCAGCTGGGAACTGAGCAGCAGCTCAGGAAAAATGCCTGAGTCACCTAGTTAATGATGGGAGACTACCACTGCAGAGATGCAACCCAGCCCTCATCTCAGCAAGAAGTTGATGTAAATCAAAGTAGGAAGCAGAAGACTATTCCCAGATGGTGTGTTACCCCATGGAATGCTGGGGTATCATCAACAGCTGTACCAGGTTTGTGAAGAAGGCTGAAACCACCATATTGGTAACTTTGAGACTGTGGTGTAATGGAGCAGGAGCGAGCTGCTAGAAATACTCTGAGAAATGCTCTGTCAGTGTTCTGGTAGTGAAGTCCCAGCATGGCTGTGCTGTTGTTACCTTGAAGGGCTTTACATTGCTCTGGTTCTTTGGCATTGCCCTGTAGAAAGAGCAGAGCTGGTACAAAGCACCTCTGATAGCTCCAGCTGACTGTGGGAGGTTGAGGAACAGGACCAATGAGCCTCTTGAAAGCTGGTAGCTGGACTCTCCTCATCTCCCAAATGAGTCTTTAAAATGCATCATTGTGAAGGACAGAGATTTATCGCCATGCCTGGTGGGAGTGGAGGGCAGCCTCCCTCTGCCCTGCTCTGCTGTGCCCAGCCACAGATGGTAGTCAGATGGGTTTGAAGATATGGGGAGGCTGGAGGGGAGAGCATAGCATCTCCCAGGGCTCCTGGTACCAGCCCAAACCCTTGTGGTGGAGCAGCAGACACTGGGGCTGAGCTCTGTGCATCTGTTGCAGCTTAAACTTCCTGGTGACAGTGATAGAAGAAGCCATGTTCCCATTCCTGACTGATAATATTTCACCACCTCTTTGGTACCCATTTTAATTTTGATTCCAGGATAATTTGTAGCAGTTTATGAAATGTGGCCCTTCTTTCATGGCAAAAAAACCCACAAATCCAACTGCACTGTCTAGGTGTTATTGACTTAAGGCATATATATATGCGTGTGTTTTTATTTGATCATCTTCATTAGTCTAATTTTCTCCTTCCCATCTTCTTTTTCCTCTTTATTATATTGCTGGCTGTTGGAGGGCCTTGGAATAGAAATAATCTTTCTAGGTAATATTTCTTAATAAAACACATCATTTATTTTTGTTTCTCTCTGCCAGTAAATGCCAAGCTCCTTCTCTCATTTGTTATAAGCCTAATTTAACATCTTTTCCAGCAAAAAGATAGATACCTGAATACAGTGGGACTTGTGCACCTATTCTGGGTGTACCAAGCTGTATGTGTGCCAACAGAGGTCAGGTCTCAGCCAGTGACAGCATGCCATGTGTGAAGATGTGGCAAGTTGTTGCTGCCACAGCAGGACACTAAATGTGGAAGAGATTTTTTCAGGTTCCTTAATCTACCATGTAGTGGTGAGAGGTGAGAGGCTCCCAACGGCAGTGCCTTATCCTGCACCCCTTGTTATCATCAAGTGAAGCTGCTGCTTGTTTAATCTCAGCTCAGATCCTTCCCCTACTGTTTGCTCCAACAGTTCCTCTGAAAGTAGAGGTAGAGATGTCTCTGGAAGACACCTGAGCTGTTGTTTACTGCATCTCTCTTTCAAGAAAAAGCCTTTTCTGTAAAATACACAAAAATAACTAAAGACATTAATATAAACATATACTTTAACTACTGTTTAAAGCTGTCACCAGGTTAGAAAAAAATACTGGTGCTGCATCCTAGATGCATGGTAATTATGTGGCGAATCTCTTTATTACAGGGTGTCAATCAGGAGGTGATGTAGCTGTGAGTGTAATGGATTTGTGCCTCCACTGATATTCCCAGCACGGAGCTTCAGACTCTCGCCTCTCCACGATGCTTCTAGAGGTCTGTGTGCTTGTGCCCAGTATGTCTGATTAAAAAGTGGCTGTAGGACAGAGAATTGGGCACAGCATCTGTGCTTGGCTTTTAGGGAATGATTCTGCAAAGTATCTGTCCATCTTCCTCTACCAGTGGAAAATACCCACAAGTACTTGCACTGATCATGGACATTGCCAGGTGATACTCACAGGAGACTGCTGTGCTCCTCCAGCCTGGGTGTTCAGGTGATTCAGGAAGAAGCTCGTCCTGCCTTTGCTAGTCCTGGCAAGCATAGAGCTGTACATATAGCCACCTTCACCCCCAGCCTAAGCAGAGCCGTGGCAGTGCTCCTGGAAAGGGCTGCCTGCACTGCTGGCCACCTCCATGCATGTGCTGGGCTTTCTAGGACCATCTCTCACTATTCCTTGTGCTGTGACAAATGTGTGGTGGCAGGTGCTGTCTGCCCTGGCAGGCACGTGGGGATGCTGGCACGGTGCTGGAGTACTGCCAGGCCTTGAGTGGTAGTGGTGGCATGGGGAGCTGCCTGAGGGATCCTGGCACCCCCCATACAAGGGCCATAGGGGAGGTCAAGGCAGCCTGGCATAATTCTGCAGTTGGGGTCTCTGGACTCAAATGGGATGGATTATTTGGGTTTTGGCCTGGAGGCTGCAGGGTTTGGGCTCCTCCATCTGTCACTTTGGGAGAAAAGTGCTCAGTTTTATGTTTAAACACGGTAGTGAGCTTCTGCTTTCCGTTGGAGATCTGTAATCCTATTGATCCTCCTTTTTCTGAGCTGGGAGCTGGAGAACAATTGCCAACAGCTGAGCTTCTTCGCATCAACAGGAGGGTGAGAAATGCAGGTGTTTCCCCACCTGGCAAGGGTCTTTCACTTCACTTTCTCCTGCTGCCACTCCTGTCAACTGCTGGGATCTTGTCTGCAGCTTTTGCAGGGAGAGAAACCCTTGGGGAGAAACACTGTGTACATCCTCTGGGGCTACATGGCAGCAGGAACTGCATGGCTGCAATGAGTTTCTCCCTCTCACAGCCTTCCTGGTCATTGCTCACCAAGAGAGATCTCCCCTTTGCTCTTCCTCTCCTACTCTTGCTCCTTTTCTCCTCCCCCTCTCCTTCCCCTTTACCTTTCCTTTTCCCTCTAGAACTACCCTCCCTGTGTCCATGCTCTAACTTCGGTGGGTCAGGCAGATTTTTGAGCAGGGATTACAGAAATAACCCCAGGTTTTGCTGTGTCAGTGTCTTTCCACAAGGAAGACTGGAGAAATGTATTTCAACATGTTCTTGCATGAGGATCAAGGATGGTGGCTCAGGCCCAGCAGCTGGGGTGAGCACAAGCTGCCTTCTCTGACGGCAACGTGAGCCTGGTGCAGAGCAATGAGAGGTGGGTCAGGCTTGAGGTTGGAGCCACTTCTTTTCCTAGGAACCTCTGCTCCAAACCTGGTCAAGATCAGAGTTTCCTCTGTCATCCCACTAAGCTAGGTAGACTTTCTTGTACACAGATCTTTTGGGTAGAACCATAAATCTCACAAATTTGTTGGTCTGTGAGGGTTTGAGGAACCAAGGATGTGGTTTTCTTTGTCCAAATTCCCTCTTTCCCTGCCTGTAAGTGGGGTGGTGGTTGCCTTGCAAGGCCTGTGTTTCAGAAGTTCTTGGAGGACATGAGAGCAAATCACTTTGGGAACCATTTGTGATAAAAAGTGCAATACAAACAGATAATATCATCATACTCCACTATTAACAGTCTTAAATCCCAAGGATGGGGAGAAGCTCCTGTGGAGAGCAGAGCTATCTCTCAAACACTTCTGCTGCGATTTAAAAGCACTCCCTAGCCTAGCAAGGCTAATTTCACATCTCTTCTTTTCCTCCAGGGATATATCTGGGTTTCTCCCTGCACGAAGCTGGAGCCCTATGGGCTGATTAGATTCAGCTAGGGGTTTGGTTATCACTCTCCATGAGTCCTGATGAGACATGATGGAGGTGCCCAGCTGGGCTGCATCCCACAAGCCAATCTGCCTGTATGCCCCCTTGGTGAGGACAGATCCTGGGGTGGTAACTTGTCTCCTTTCATCAGACACCCCTCAGCTCCTGGCATTACTTGTCTTTGCAGACATTTCCCCCTCCCTGGGGAACAACAGCTCCACATTCCCACTCTCCTGCCCAGGATTAATCCTGGGCCGTGGCCAAGTGTTACTTTATATGAAGAACACATCGAATGGTTGTAACAAACCTCACAGTTGTGAGCCAGGCAGGACATGGTTGCCAAGTGGTGCCCCTGAGAATGTGCCATCTCTTGGGAGGCTGGCTGCTGTCTGGCTTCTCCTTCCTCCTGCCTCAGCTTCTCACCTCCCTCTGTCCCTCCTTCCCTGTGGGATTTTGTTCAAAGCCATAAGAATACAAACTTGAATTAGCACCACTTTTTGGTCTATGCTTTGTTGACCTGCCTCCCCATCTGCTCTCCCATCTTTGTGTAGGTCTCTTCAACCACCTTCGAGAGGGGTGATTTAAGTCTCCTTTTTTGTGATGTGATGGATGAGGCCACCTCTGATGTTCACAGCAGCACAGGGGAGGGATAGCTCGTGGGAACATAAGGCTATACCTCTCAGGGTGAGTACTAAGGACAGCTGGGCTATCATTTTGGTTTTTATTTATTGCTGCTACTACAGTCCTTGGCTGGTTTCTGCTCTGAACCATGACTCACAAACCCCTAAACTGAGTCCTCCCTGGTACTGCCTGTAGAGGCAGTGGAGACGCTGGGAATGGAGAGCAGGTGCAGGGATGTCCTCAGCAGGAGGAAAATGGGTAGTAAGTATTGAGGAGCTGTGGTACAGCCCTGTAGTGTCTTTGGGAAAACATCTTCAGTTCTCACTGCTCACTCTCACACCAACACCAGCTCAATGTGCAGTAGGCCCCAGTTCAGACACTGCTCAGTTCAGACTGGTTTTAAGTCACTGCATTTCTCATCATTATTTCTTGCAGTGGGGGCTTTTCCCCCACTCAGCATCATTTCCCTGCTCATCTCCGGCTCAGACGAGGCAGGAAACGTACTTTCAATGTATTAATTAAAATGTCTTTGCAGCAGAACATCTGCATGGAGAGCGATAGATCACCGAAGTGTGTGTGTGTGCGTGCGTGTGCGCGCGCGTTGCAGGCTTCCAGATAACGCATTGCTTTACATAATTTATTCCAGCCAGCACAGCAATCATTTTCCTAGCCTGTGATCTTCAAGTATGTGATTATCAATCTGTGACCTGGCTCCGTGTGACACAAACATTAGATTGTTGCCAGATAAACCTGTAGAAGATGCAGGGTGGTTGGATCTCCACCACCTCCAACCAAATAGGTTGTATGGGATGAGATAAAAGGCTCTGTTTTGTTTGATCCCACTGTGGCAAAGAGATGGATCTTGTCAGATATTCATCACTGTCAGCTACTGGGAGAGGATGGTCTTTGCCAATGATGCTATTCAATTTCCTGATTGTTCAGCTCACATCAGTTTAGCTTGAAAGATAATAAGAAATAGAGACTTCCCAGTCACTAAAAGGAAACCTCAAAGGCTTTGTCCATCTTGTGTCTGTCATACTTTGTTGATATTCTAGCTACAGATCATTTGACAGCTGGTTGTAAAACTCTTATTTCCTCCTCTGAAAGAACTGAAGAACATTTAATTTATCCCATGGAGGTTTCCACAAGCGGTCTGTGGAACAGGTCCCTTTCTGGCACCTGGACCAGAACTGGAGGAATTTGGAGCTTTCTCCATCTGAGGGAGAAAAAACTGATTTCATTATCTCTTCTTCTTTTGTCATCATCAAACCAATTCTGTGTTTTTCAGCATTGGTTCTACCTTTCTTGAGGATCACAGACCACCACTGGGATCTATGGGGCTAACCTGATCCTGTCAGAGACAACTAGTACCTCCTGAGCGGAGATCTTGATGCAGGATTGCACTGGGATCCATCCATCTCCAGGCAACTGGGAACAGCAACTGGAAGCATTTCTCTTACAATAGCCACATGGTGCTTCCCCCCAGGGTAGGCAGGCACAGGACTGGGTGCCTGGTTACACCACTTGGTACATCCCAGCCCATTTAGTGGGTCAGGACATTAACAGGCTAGTGGTTAATGTCATTAACCAATATTAGGTGAAGGCTCCCTTAACTGTGCCAAGGGCAGGTGGCTGCTCAAAGCAGCACAATAATTAGGCATAGCCCAAGTAATTATTTTTGTCACATCTTCCTGGCAGGAGAAGACCATTTGTGGGATGGGTTTAGCTACCTTCTGCAACATGCCTATGTCTTATTTATCCAGAACAATACGCTCAGCGTGATTTTTCTGTCTCCTTTTTTCCTTTTAACGTCGTTTCCAGCCCACACTGCTTTTAATTTGGTGAGGTAAATTGAGATTGGGAGGGGAAGCTGCAGAAATTCTCTGAACTCCCATTCTCTGAACAAAACACTCCCCTGGGATCTGACGGCATTGCTGAATAGCAGGTCCTTCCCATCCCAAGGGGGTTGTGAGTCTCCGCAGAGACAAGTGCTATTTTGGATGGCTGTAGTCACTGCATGGCCAGGTCTCATTGTGGGATCTGCTTGCAGCTTTGCAGCCTCCCTGGCGGCTCCTTCCTTACCTAGGTAGGTCTGAGTCAGCGGCCCTGTGTGCTGTGCTATTTTGAATATTGTGTCAATAAAAGGGAAATTACCCCAGTGCTGCCTCCAGAGTCCTGGTGCTGCAAGCTGGTGTGGATGGAGGAGAGTTGCTCCCCACACTCTTCTTTCAAGGCTGCTCTCAGCCTTCCTGGAGTCAAATAAAGAAGATGAAGGACTTGGAGGCCTCTGCTCCTGGGGAAGAGGAGATGCACCATGTAACTCATTCTGACCTCCCCCCCCCCTTTCCTAATATTTTTCTGAAGATGCTCATGTTCTTCTGGATCTCCAGTCAGTCTTAAAATAAGAGAGGAGGTGAGATGGTGTCATTAATCCCAGTTTTGATGTATTGGACATCTGGATTCCCATCTGAATTTCTGAGTTGTCTACTGCTTTCACCCATCTTAGGTTTTTTTCTGCTTTTGGAAGCCAAAGAATTCAAGTGGCCATAGCTGTGACCTAACTAATCCTGTTTCATAGCTTCACCTACTCATCTCAGCTATTCTTTACTTTGGCCCAAAACACAAATGACTCTTAAATAGCCAGGTGGCCATGCACAGGAACTAGTAGCCAGTTTCCATGGTGGCAGGTAGACTTCTGCACTGCCATCTCTCCTTGCTGTGGATATCTTGAAAAGGGAGCCTGAATGTCCTGGTGAGATTTCCCTGTCTGGATTTAGCAGCCCTCATCTATTGTATATGTAGAGTTACACTGCCTTGAAAGTCACTCTATTTTGCATGGGGATAACCTCCAAGACCGTTTAATACATGAGTGCTCACTCAAAGGTGTCCTTTCATTTACTGCTTTCACCATCAGCAATCTATAAAGTTTAGGGTGCCTTAGGGAATTGCTTTCTTTAACATCTTTGCCTTGGAAACAGAGCAGCTGCTCCTGGTGCAAACAGATATCTCCTGGTCCCCTCCCTGCTGCGTTGGAGCATCACCCACCCTCTCTGTCTTGGCTTTCTCCCTCCTCCTTCCGCTTCCTCTGGGTCTACTTGCAAAGTGTTTGCTATAACTATTGAAATGGATATAGTGGCAGTTTGGGGAGAAGATGCTGTTTAAAGCTCTTTAATTTAAAGGATGCTAATTTGCTCCACTCCAGCTTCGGGTGAGTTATCCAGCTATGTGGAAGCCTCCTTCTCTTTGGGTGTCATAGAAAAGGATGATTTTCCTTGCTCAATATTTAGAGACGTTGCTGAGCCCATGGCCTACAGGGCATCCCGCTGAGGATGATGGGGGGAGCAGAGAGCTTGCAGGAGGCAGAGATGTTTTGGGGCACAATCCTCATGGATCTGGGATGCTGCCATAGATGGTGCAGACCTGGCCAAGGGTTGCCTGAGGCCAGCCCCTTTACCTGCAAAGTCTCCTTGTCTGTTCTGCTTTGGACCACAGAAAAGCAGGAACCCGAGCTGCGGCTGTGTTCAGCAGTCAGGGATCAGTTTGAAGGCAGCTACTGGTAATAATAATAAGAAACTTGGCTACAAATCTCCATCCTACAGCTGCTGCTGGTATCCAGCAGTTTGGGTGCTCCAAGGGCTGCAGATAAGCCATGTGAAAAATTGGCTGGAGATCTTCCTGCAAACTAGGTGCTGCCTTCAAGACAAGCTGGATAAATGGCTCTTCAAGCTGATGGGGGAGCAGCCCCAGTGAGAAGCTGCAAGGTAATTCCCTGTGCTTAAAAGACCCCTCCCTTATCTCTCAGGCTGCTCCATGTGCCCCCACGCAACTGCTCTGCAATCTCTCCCCATGTGATATTGCAGGATATTTCACTGCATTAGCAAGTCAAACTTGTTTTTACTGCCCAATGTCTCTCCATGTAATACTTCACTGTCTCCCTGGCTATTATCCTGGCGGCAGAAAGTCCCATTGAAATTCATGGTGCAAGTCGCCCATTTGTTTCCTTTGAGCTTTGCAGGGTTGTTCTATGCAGCTTTATGCATATCATTTTTGCTATGCAAAGTGAGGGTAATGACTTTACCTGCTCTCTTTCAAAGCACTGAACAAAGCCTGTCCCCATGCTGTAGTCTGATTTTGGAGTATTTGTTCTAGGGTTTGGGAGGGATGAATCAGAGCTCTCAGGGAACGTGCAATCTGATGCTCTGTAAATAAAAAGAAAGTCATGCTGCATCTGCATGTCTCTGAGGCAGGCGTGTGCTCCCTGTCAACCTTTCTTGCTTGGGGATCAGCTTCAGGGATGGCTTTGGCAAAGCCAAGTAGCTTGCTTCATCTCAGTGACAGCCCTGGAATAGCATTGCTTGGTTTGGTCAGTACCACTGACAAGCTTTGAACCAGCTCTGCCTTTTGAGGAACAGAGGAAGCTCCTCATGCATGACAAGGTGAGACTCCTTGAGCAAGGAGTTGGTGAAGATGTCCTCCAATGGACAATAGGAGTGTAGGAGAACTGAAGGCACAGCAGCAAAGAAAAGGTTTTGTTTGTGAAGACCTTCAGACCCAGGCTGACTTGTCTTCATCACTAACACAAAAGGGACTAAACCTTGGGCACCAGCAGAATGCCTTTAATGTCTTAAATGGGCCTTAAATCAGTGGCCACTTGTAAAAATGAGGATCATGATGGCCATGCTTGGGTCTGTGTAATACCAACACAGGCAGAGACCAGTCTTTTCTCTCTATCCACTGATGTTTGGAGGTGTCCAAGCAAGCAGAGTGCATTTTGGGCGTTGCCCTGGGACACATGGTTTGAAATGTGTTTGGGCTATGACCCAAACTGCAACTTGAAGATTTGATGTCAGACTCCTTGGCATGAAACCCACAAGCTGAGAGTTATTCACCAAAGAGGCTTGTGAATAAGTGCACTGGAGAATTCCTCATTCCCTTCAGGATCAATGTGTGTATGGGAGAGAAAAAAAAGACAAAAATCTTTAAAGAAATTACTCATTGTGAATTACTCACTCCCTTTACTTGCCTGGAGGTCCTCAGGTGGAAGGCTTATGCAATCTGCACTATAGTGGGATGTCAGGGTATTCAGAGGGACAAAAAGAAACCATAAGCAGTGGAATGAGTCCCTTGGAACCTTTGTGAAGGACACCCAACCTTTGCTGCACTGAATCCAAACTCATAGCCATAGTATCCCTTCTGCTCCACAGGGATGCAAGCATGATAAGGAGGTAGGGATCAGCATCAATGAGGAGGGATAGGATCAAATCAAGCCCATTTTCAAACTTTGGTGATCAGTGCAAGCAGCAGATGGTGTAGGGAAGTGTCTCCACTTTGAGAGGTAGTTGTGTGGTTGAGTGTCTACACGACAACTCTAACATCCTCATGGACATCACCGTAGCTGCCAGGCCCAGCAAGTAAAGGCAGTCCTAGAGATCAAGCCGATCCTGGATGTCTCCAAGTGGGAAGCCCTAAGCAGAGGTATTCATGACACACAACCACTCTGTGCCTGGGCTGTGGGCTGGCAGAAGTCCCTTGTCCCCACCACTGGTACCTTTTGCCAATGTAAAATCAACTTCTTCAGAGTTGCAAAGACGAAAATTAAAAAGAAAATCAGAACAAATGAGAATCTATAGAAACATATCCAAGCTGCCAAGTCTACGGTGGATATGATTTGCAATGAATGAGGTATTAGGACCCTGAAAAATTGAGGTAATGATGTGCAGTAATATTTGTCATCACCAAGGCTGAGTATGTAAAACAAAAACGTTCTGAAATGCAGAGCTCGGTAACTTTCCCAGCTGTAAATATCCTAGTTGTTTTCCAAGCATTCTTTAAATACTGTAAGGCTGCAGTCCACTTACAGCACTAACAGCCCATAAAATGTCATTTTTTGTTTTCTAATTAGTCTGATGATTTTTAGATAGGATTTGACAACAGCAGCAAAGAAGCATCTCAGGCTGCAGAAAATCTTCATTCGGACAGCGAGTCACCCACAGCCACGCTGGTGTACCACTGGGAAGCGCACGGCAGTGTCTCCTCGTATTGCTGGATGGTGACTCTGTGGTGGGGCAGATCTACTCGCTCTCTGAGCTGGGGGACACCAGGCAGTCTCATAGGGATGTGAATGGGGGAGATCATGCCCTTCCCACAATGATCATTCTCCCTTTTAGCTGGTGAGGGCTCTCTGTCACGGCGTGTTTTGGACATGCCCATGACAGGAGGTGCAGGCATAGCCCTCACAGAAGCCCTACGTAGAGCAAGGCAGGTTGGACTTTCCTCCTCTGTGCATGGTGGGTCATTGCTATTCTGAGTCTTACTTGGGAGGTTCAAGTGCTTGTGATTTTTAAGGTACTTGAAGCCATTGCTTTAGTGGGAAGAAATGGTATAACTGAGTAAAGGACCCCAGACCTTCATCCCTCACCCCACATGTGGTCCCATGAAGATAGGGTGAGGACATCCAGCTCTCCTCCAGTCTCTGCATGGAGGCAGCCACAATGCTGCTGTGTTGCCACTTTTCCTTCTGGACTCCTCTATTTTAGGGAGAAGTTTCCTTTCCCAGAGGACACCAGATTGTGACAATCACTGCAACACAAAGAGAATCCAGAGTCTAGTCCTGCTGCTATGGGTACCACACAGGGAACAACTCGGTCCCCACCCTGAGCAAAGCCAGGAGGGACATGGCTTGCCCAAGGTCACACTGCATTTCAGAGCCACCAATGTCCTTATCTAACTTAACACCTCCCCATTCTGCACAGACACATGGAACACTGCCCAGCCAATGCCAAGTGCTTGGCCAGCATTTCCCTGACAGGTGATGCTACAAAAGGCAGCAGAAGTGCTCTTGTTCCGGTACCACCTCCACCTTGCTGGGAGAAGCAGCCAATGTTTTATTAACCACTTCACCCTCCTGTACCTCTTGTTAAACCGGGTTAGGACTGCTCAAACATGCTGTGTCAGATGTTGTCTTCTTCTGGTCAAGGGAAAGGTCCCACAGAGGCTCTCCTGACCTGAAACACCTTTCTCACAGCACTCCTTGTGCCCTCTCACGTAAATAGATCAGTCATCCCAGCAAGGCTATGTCGTCTTTTACTCCTTCCTGTCTTTAATCATATTATCAATGTCTGGTTTAGATTTTTACTAAATATAGGGCCAGAGGCTGGGCTGGCGTCACTTCCTCTCAGAAGAACTGGAACAGCTTGCTCAGAAGTACTTCTTTTATTCATTTATCCCGGTTTGCAAAGTTATTTGACTGCACCAAGTCTTTCCACTACCCCCCCTTGGCTTGGCAGCTGGTAGAAATGATGCTGCTTTAGAGCCTGTCCTGAATCCGTGGGTGAGGCTTAGGGGAGCTTCCCTTGGGAAGGGCTTCCTTTCCCAAAGCAGCCCTGGGGAGTTGGGTGCCGTGTGCCAGCAGACAGCATATTTGCCAAGACTCTTTGGCAAACCTCTCTTCTCACTGCTCATCTCCACGGGTGAAGACATCCCTGTCCCCTCTAAGAGATTCTTCTTCCAGCTGCTGGGTGCCAGATCCAGCTCTGGGGCTGGTGTGAACTCACAGCGTTTCTGTCTGCCCCAGGGTATGTATGTCATCGAGGAGGGGCTGCACCCTGGAACACCCTGCTCCTGGCACAGAAAGGGAAGGGGAAGGGGGATGGAAGAATCCCAGAGTAACCAACTCACATAGAGATCAAGCCCCATAATCTGCCCAGCATGTTAGGGGCCAGATCAGGGCTGTGGAGCCGAGGATGCTGGAGCCCATCTCCCTGTCCAGTCCTCTCCATCACACAGAGGTGTTTCCTCTGTTTCTGTGGGCAGCTCCCCAGGACTCTGTATCTAACGCAGCTGAGCACTGCACCAGGTTGCCAGCTGCTGTTTGGAGAGGGGCCATGGCTTGCCTGTTCCCAGGTTGTCTCTCAGCTCTATTACTCCATGCTTCAGGTTTTTTGGTGGTGGTGTTGCTATTGAACTGAAAGGAGTGAAATTTCTGCCCTGTGCTCCACCTTCTCTGTCTCCCCTGCCACCTACTTGCAGGACTGCAAAAAGGACTTGCAGGCTGGGAGATGGTTTTGGAGATGGCTTGAGACACCTTTGGGCCACCACAAAAAATACACTGGCCAGTCCTTACCTCAGATGACAGTGCCTGGGGAGAGAGAAGAGTGCTTTTATTCCAAGGGCCGGCTCAGTGCCAGCCACAGTTTAATCATTCTGAAGTTGTGTTTTGTGTTGCTAAAACAGCGTAAGAAAAAAAACTCCAAACCCCAGAAAAACATCCAGGCAGGATGGCAGTCTCTGGGTCAGTTGAGGGAAGCCTGGGGCAGGAAGATGCCTGGGAAAGGCTGAGCACAGGGACTGGGGACTCTGGGGGGCTGCAGGCAGGGGCCCTGGCCCTGCCCCATCACTGTCCTTGCTCTCCCAGCTGGCTCACCACAGCCAGGTGATGTGTTCCCAGCACCACCTGGTGCTGCCCAGCTGGGCCCAGTTTGACCCATGGAAATTCCAGTTTGATGTGAGGGTTGGGAGGGGGCTGTCATACCCACGTAGGGGCACAGAGAAGATATTCACATGGGCTCACATGTGCATAAATCCTGGACCCTTCCCCGCAACCTCTCACACGCACACAGATACCCCCCAACATACTGACACACACCCCAAAACATTTATCCCTGCACCCCTCCAGGGTGTCACACACATACCCAGTGCCACAGACATACCCAGTGCCACACAGTGCCACACGATGTCACACACACAGTGTCAGATGTACTCACACACAGTATCACACGCAGTTACACACACACAGGGTGTCACAAACATGCAGTGTCACACAGTGTCACACAGTTACAGACGCACACGGTGTCACAGTTTCAGATGCAGTGTCACACACATACACACAATGTCACACACACAGTTACACATGCACACAGTGTCATGCAGTGTCACAGTCACACACTCACAGTGTCACACACGTCCCCCCTGTCTCCCCCAGTGCCAGCCTGGTCAAGCTGCTTATCGTTCCGAGCCGTGACAGTGCAGCTGGACCTAGTCGGGCCGCACTGAGCCCAGGCGAAGCGGCCCGAGCTGATCCATACCGAGCCGAACCGGACTGTGCTAGGCCAAGCCGAGCCGAGACCAGCCGAACTGCACCGCACACCTCCACCTGGCCCAGTCCGCCAAGCCGAGCTAAGCCGAGCCGAGCCCATCCCAGCCAAGCCGTGCCCATTCCAGCCGATCCGGTCTGATCCGAGCCGTGCCGATAGGAGCCCCCCGGGCCTGGCAGCGCTGCCCGGCGCAGCCTGCACGGGCAGAGCTCTCCGCCTGACGCAGTGAGGAGCTGCAGCCCTTCTCTTCTCGGAGGCCGGCTCCAGCGCTGGGATTTGCTCGGCTTCGGCTGCGTTTCCCTGCCCGCCTCCTGCCCCCGGCCCGCCCGCCTGGAAGGGCGCGGGGAGCCGCAAAGCCGCGGGTGCGCTCCGCTCGCCGCCCATCACCGCGCCTCGGGGCTGGCAGCACCGGGAGCCGCCGCCGAAGCAGGTAGGTGCGTCCGTAGCCCGCGCCGCAGCCCACCTGCTCGCCGGCTCCGGCCCCGGCCCCGACCCCGGCCCCGAGCTATGCCCCCGCCCCGGCCCCGCGCCCGCTGCCCTGTCGTTCCCGGCCCCGCGGCCCTCGCCCGGTGTCTCCCCGCCGCGGCGGTGGCGGCGGCTGGCTCTGCCCGGAGAGCCCCGTGTGCCCCGGCCAGCCCCGCGCAGCTCCCGGTGGCCGCTCCGTGTCGCCAAACTTTTCGTGGCTGCAGCCTGGGTTGGGACTTGGGCGGGAGGGGACGACGGGGCAGGCGGCGGGGGTCAGCGGGAAGCGCTCCCCTCCGGGGCTGGGGGTCCCCGGGCTCGGCTACAGCCGCTCCTGCTGCTCTTCATCCCCCGGTACCAGGGGACAGATCGGGCCCGGAGCGGCTGTCCCCGGTCGAGCCGGAGATGCGGAGCCGGGGGAGTCCCGCCTGACGCCCGGACCGTGTGTTGGCTCCCTCCCTCCATGGGGCATCCCCGCTTCTGGGTGCCCCCATCGCCCGCCAGCCGGAGTAACCCCGTGGCGGTTTCGCCGCTGCAACTGTTGCCTGCGGGAACGCCCCGTGCTCCGGGGGGAGAGCTGATGCCGTGGGCAGCAGTGTCTCCCCGGGGGCAGGGAGAGCCCCCCGCATCCCCTCCCCTCCTCACGGACGGCTCGGGGTTCGGGTGGGGGCTGTCATCCACAACCCCAAATAACCCCGGCGGTCCGAGCCTTGGGGTGGGGGCTGTGTTAGAAGGGGTCCTCCTGCCCCCTCCCTCCCTATTCCTTCTGCATTCCCACATTCCCACGCCGGTGATTTGGACCTGCCCCCCCACATGCGCTCCTTCAGCGGCTATTTCTGTCCTCGCGAAACGTGCCTCACATAGAGCTTTAATTAAAAAAATTCGTGGAGGAGGGCGGCAGTGGCTGGGGGTTTGGAAGTGACCGTGCTCTGTTGCGGGGACACACACTGCATCCAGCCGGGGGCTGGTCCCCGGGATGGCCACACATTCTCGCCCGATGCTGCTGATGGCTCGGGGGAGAAGGGGGCCGGGTGCCTGTCTTCGAATTTGAGCCGATTTTGCTTGGTCTTATTTTTTTTTAAAAAGAATGGGGTTCCTGCCCCAGTGTGTGTGTGCGTCAGTTTTAATTGCAATGGCAGATGTTGCTGTAAAGTTCCGTCTCAGTTCCCAAATTCAGGCTGAGCCCGGAGGACCGGCATACTCCCCAGTCGGTGTCAAACGGCGACCAGAATTACCGAAGGATTTTCTTAATTGTGTGTTAATGAAGCTGGCCCGGGGCTGGGGGTCCACGGGGCAGTGGGAAGAGGGATGCTCTGTCCTCTCCCCTGAGTCGGGCAGGGATGCTCCCCAGCGTCGGGCGAGGATGCTCACTTCCCGGAGGGGTGGGGTGTCTCTGGGCATGATTCCCCCCCTCATCACCTCCTCCTGGGTCCCGCTTGGCATTGCGGGCGAGGAGGTGTCCATGTACCCAGGGATGCCGGGGCTGTGGGGGGCACCCATCCCAGGCCACTACTCCCTGGCAGGACCACTCCAAACCAGCCTAGACTCCCGGGGGTCCCGGAGCGGGGCTGCTCCACCCGTGCGCGGCGGGACCTGGCCCACAGCAGCGTCACAGTGTTAGGGACACGCCAGCCCTTCGGGGGGTCTACCTCCTTCGCACCCTCATCTCCAGCTCTTTCCAGCCAGAAACCTCCATATGCCCGCTCATCCCTGCCTTACCCGGGCCGAGCAGCCCAGCGGAACCAGGATGCTGCCGGCGTCTAGGCTGTGATTTGCAGCCCGAGAAAGCCCAGAGGAAGGAAGGGGAAGGGGAGGGCGGGAGGACATAGATATCAACAGGCTCCTTTTGGGGCAAAGGCGTCGGAGCCGCCGGGCTTAGCCGCTCTCGCCTTCCCCTGCCGGGGATTCGCCTTCACCCGTCAGCTCCGTGCGATTCGGTGGCGGTTTGCACCGTATTAAATATTTAGAAGTTTGCAGCGGTGAATAAAGCGATCGTTAATAGACATTGATGACAACGTCGCGAAGTGGGTGGCACCGTCTGTTGAGAACGGCGCGGCTCACCGGGGAGCGGGTGGGACCCTTCGGGGGGTGTTTTTGGGGTTTCACCCCAAATTAACGGTTTGTGACTCTCAACACTCCCCCCCGGCCCAGCACCTCCTGCCTGGCACCTTGCAAGGCTTACACCCTCCCTGGACCTCCTGGGTTTGTCCCGGCCTGGCAGGGTGTGCAGGCACCGGGAGTCAGGGTGATGTTGTGGCTGAGGGTCAGGAGCGTATCCTTCAGACCTCCCTCAGGCGGGGGGAAGCAGGCAGCGCTGGGCTGCGGAGGGACCCCGTCCTGGGGAAGAAGGCTGGGGCAGCGGTGAACTTTGCCCGGGGACTTGGAGGAGTCAGGGGTGTCCTCCCTACAGGGCACAGGGAGTGGGGAGACCGGCCAGGGGCTCCGGTGCCAGGCTGGCCGGGGAGCCGTGACTCGCCAACCCGCGCTCAGCCGCTCCTCTGCCGGCTTGAGTCAGCGCTTTCCTAAGCCGCGGGAATGGAGTAGCACTTCACGGAGCGGGATGCGGTCCTGCCGTGGGTGCCGAAGCAGCGGAAGAGAGAGGGGGATGAAGGACGGGATGGGCTAGGAGGGGGGCGAGGGTTCCCCGGGGGCTAAGAGGCTGGGAAAGGGCTGGATGGGAGCGAGCGGCGATGGGCAGCGGAGTAGCGTGGGCTGCGGTGGGTGAGGAGCAGGATGGAGAGCCCCGGAGGCGACCCGACGCCGCTGTGTCGGGCAGCAGAGCTCCCCTCGACCCCCCAGGGCAGGTTGGTGGCTTGCCCACGGCTGCGCCCCCTTTACCCCTCTAGCCCCGCGCTGGGGGATGGTCCCACGGCCCGGCGCTGCCCACGCGTGTCCCAGCCTGGTTGTGGCTCCGGGGCTGGGGCAGCGCCGCTCTGTGACAGCAGAAAGTGGCTGGAAAGGGGCGAGGCGTCACACGCTCTGCCTCTGGGAGGCAGGGAAACGTTGAGGGACCGATGGGAAGGCATGAATGAATGAATCTCCATAAAGAGCCCCAAGCAGCAGGGAGAGGGAGAGAGGAGGAGGAGGAAGAAGGAGAGGAGGAGGAAGAGCCGGAGCAGGGCAGGCAGCAGCAGACGTGACTCTGGCAGGTAAGGAGGTGCCGGTGGCCGCACGGCCCTGCGGTGCCCGGGCTGGCATGGCAGGTTGGGGGGCACAGCTCAAGGGGAGGGGAGGAGACAGGAGCCACCGGGACCCTGCGTGGGATAAAGCTTTTTTTTTTAATATTTTTTGTTTGTTTGTTGGGCTTTCTTTGTGTGCTTTTGGATTTGGTTAGCTTTTTTTAAGGGGGGGATGTTTTCCTCCCGCCTCCTTGCAAAACGCAGGAGTCCCCAAACTTCCCAGGACTTCCTCCCGCTCCTGTCGCCCCACGTCCCGCTGGCTCTGGGAGGGCTCCGGACTGAGCCCCTTCCCCGGGTTAGCCCCCTCCGAGCAGGAGGAAGCCGGCCCAGCTCGGCCGGGTTGTTCTTGGCGCTGCACGCCGCGATGGGGCGGCAGCTCCCCGGCGGGGACCAGCACCGGCGCTCGGACCTGCCGCGGACCGGGGCAGCCCCGAGCCGGGCCCAGCCCACTCGTTGGCAATGCAGCTGCCTCGGCATGGTGTCTAGACTTTCTTTATCGGGGGCATCCAGCTTCTGCTCTGTCCCCTTTGCTTTAGGGGCTTCAGTGGGGAGCTGCTCTTCCCTCGATCTCCGTCCCCCCTCTGCCGCTACATCCCTGCTGTGGTTACGTAAGGCAAAACAGTGTATAGCCGGCGCTAACGCAGGCCAAAGCACCAGGATCTCACCCAGGGATGCCCAGAGCTGAGCCCAGCCCTGTACGGCTGTTCACCGTCCTCTACGTAACTTGCTCTGCTGCCTGGGATAAGCCTCCCGCTGCCTGCCTTAGCCTAAAGAAGAGTCGCACAGGAGGGCAGCTGGGGGGACAAGTACCCACATAAACAGACATGGACACCTTCTTCCCTGCCTTGCAGCCTGCGCTTTGGTTCTCACAGAGAGCTGCCCCGCACTGACGCTGCTCCCATGTAGCCGTTCTCTTGCAGATGGATCCACTCCAAAGCAATGAACACTAGAAGTGTTTGCACACGAACACACCTTGGTAGGTAGCACACAGGTCATGCTCTGGCACACACGTGGGCTAGGGCAGTCTGTGGGTACTCGGAAGGGCCGGCACAGGGTGCTGTGTGCCTCCCCTCCTTCTACGCACAGGCAGGGAGCTCGTGCTGATGGGACTGGCTCCCCTCTCACACTGCCTGTGAGCGCTGGGAGAGCTGCAGGCCTGGCAGGGCAGCCCGGCTGGCTGCGGTGGGCAGCTCTGCGGCTGCCCGTGGCTTTCCCCTCCCTGACTGAGGTGCTCCAAGCAGGGATCAATAATGCCTTTCTGATTGGCTTCAATCCCCCATTCAAAGTAGTCACTGCATTAGGACTTGATTTTTCTCCCCTTTGACTCCCAGCCAGATTAGATTGTGAATTTGGCTGATTTCAAGCAACTGGGGGAGGGAATAGTCATACAGTGAATGAGAGAGAACTGAAATATCCTACAGGATCCCCTGGAGGGGAGAGAAATCAGGTCTAGATAAGAGGTTGTTCTCCCTGCCTGCCTAATGCTTTCCTGTTTGATGATCAGAAAACACAAGATCTCTCACCAGGAAGGCTTAACTGTGAAAGGTCAGGCTTTTGGCTTCTTTGAGGTTTATTATTATGAGCTATGGATTATTTATTTTGGTTTTCCCATCATATGCTAAATATAGGATTGCACAATGCATGCAAACAGAAGGACGTGGCCAGTGCTTTGGAGGCTTCCGAGTCGAGCTCTGGGTATAGCACTGAGGTTGGAGAAGCTGTGGTGGGGATGTGATTCGTGGTCCATGCCCTGGAGAGCCTTGTGCTCTCCTGCCTTGTAGAGTCTCAATCACATCCTACAGGCAATTTTTTCTGATACTCATTTTCCCTGTGCATGTGCTGGGGACAAGAGAGATGTTTATGTCAGTGAAGTCCTGTGTCCCAGAGGGACACAGAAAGCCGCAGCCAGGCACATCCCAGCTGTGCTGGTCCAGCTGAAGTTTCCTTGCTGGCAGCTCCAGGGCTGAGATTTCACATGGAGGAAAGCCACAGCATCCCAGCACTGGCCACAGCTGCCAGCACTTGGCTGTTAATTGGTGTTAACTCCAGGTGTAGCAAAAGCTGTAATAAAAGATTGCGTGGTTTCTCAGTAAAGGGTATTGGGAAGCTCAGCAGAGTAGAGGAATGAGTTGCTGCAGGGCAGTGAAGAGCCTTAGGAAAAGAAGATGTGGGGCTGGGGGCTTGTTGCAGGTATGTTCTGCCTTTCTTAGCTGTCTATGATGGGGAGGCAGCAGGTGGAGTTACCAGCAAGGCTTTGAGGTGGAGGAGGGGGTGAAGTTATGATGGGGTTGTGAGGGCTGATATGAGCTGAAAGCATAGCTTTGAGCAGTGTTTTGAGTGGTTGCTGGATTTTTTATTTTTGGAGTTATGAACCTAGGGTCCAGGGAGAGCCTGAGTGAGCTTAATGGTAGGGTGGCACTGGGTCTGGCTATCTGGGTGCAGTGAGATGGAGGTGTGATGGTCAGCAGCAAGTTGGCCCTAAAGGAGGCTATTAGGAGGAGAGGACTTGGGTGGGACAGCTGTAGAGCCATGTATGGCCTCAACTTGCATGTGAAGAAGGAGGCAGAGCTGTGAATGCAGTAGGACTGTGGGGATCTTGGGGTGAAGGGGCTGAAGAGGAGACCCTGAACCTTGGTCTCATGTCTACTGCACCCCTAGGAGAGTGGTGGCAGCCACAGTGGTAGTGGGTCAGTAAGGAGGAAGAGCATGAAATGCTGTGTGGGGTGTAGTTTGGTTGCTGGAGTGGTGAATATATGTACAGCACCTAGAACAATGGTCATCTAGGGCCCTTAGACATCCCTGTAAAAGAAGCAAATAATAATATATATCTAAGAAAGGAGCTCTGAGAGTTAGCTTCAGGTGAGGGGGACGTGGAGCTTTCATGCGCTGGGGCAGGAGGAGAGGCTTACAATCTGCCATTTCGGTCTGGCTTCTGTACTGCTTGGCACAGTCCCCTGTGCAATGTAAGGTTCAAGGTGTAATTCAAGACTACCCAGTGGCTGGAGAACCAATGATAACAAGGAAAACCCTCTGCAGATAAAATTGTGGCTAGCTGCCTTAGGGAGCAGAGAATCCTGCATCCCTGCCCTGGAGCTTGAGTGTATTCTTGCTGGGGGCCGGTGGGGGAGAAGCAGGTGTCCCAGGGCACTGTTCAGACCTGTCACTTCTATCCCTGCCGAGTGGAGTCCTCCCCAACTTGAGGTCCAAACCATCAGGTGTTTTGTTCAATCACATACAGGTTGCCTGCATTTGGGGCTCTCGATGAGAAGAGCCAAATGAGCAAAACCTTGCAGGCTTTCCCTCATCCCTCTCTCCATTGTGCTTAGGGGGAATTGGAGGTCAAAACTGTAAGGTCTGGGTTTTTTTTTTCTCCTCTGTTTCAGCATTTCTGTAGGGGATGGACAAGGGCAATTTCTGTAGCTCACTTGTATTTTTACATCAGCAGGAATAAGTGTATGGAAATGTGTGTATTTCACTGTATCAGCTGCTATCAGCTTTTAGCTTTATTACAGTAAGTGCAGAGTTTTTTGTGGGCCAAACTCATTCATTGGATTTAATGGAGTTAAACTGCAGGCACATTTGGCAACTTGTTTGTGTATATCTTTGTAAAATGGACAGGCAGAGATAATAAAATTTTATACTTTATATGGCATCTCTTAGGGGAAAGTTTTCCAATATGTTTTATAAAGAGCAAGCATATTTTGCTACAGTATATGCTCATACCTGAGTAAAGACACTTTAATGCTGCTGATTTCCCTTTCCTAGAGCTAGACATATGTGTGTGAACTTGGGTTCACCCATTTTATTTTCTTGTGCTGTTTTCCTTATGAGTGTCTGTAGTGGTTTTAAGCAATTTCACTGGATTTCTTCCTTTCCTTCTGGTATATTTGTATCTCTTCCTAGAAACACAGCTGTAGTAGGAACTGTAAGCCTTGCTGCAAAGGGCTCAGGAGGAGGGAAGAATAATGTATGTGAAGCCTCTTGCTCAATAACCAAAGCACTACTAAACTGTCCCAGCTGTGAGCACACAGTATCTCAGGACCTTTCACAAGGATAAACATCTGCTGCGAAATCTTTAGGGGATGAACTTTTTCCCCCTTTTTCTTGAGATGCTGTTTTCCTCTGTTTCTAGGGTGTGATGATATCAGCCTCTTGACCTGTTCTGGGCCAGGCTTAGAGCCTGCTTGTGCAGGGCCTTTCCCAGGGTAACATAAAACAAACCACTTGAAGCTGCAGGAAAAAAAGTGTTTCTGGAAAATGGCCTTGTTTTTTAATGAGGTATTTGTGTTTTCTAGGCTCTAAACAAGTTAGACCCAGACCTATGGCTACTGGGCACAGGGAGAGGAGGTAGTTGATAAATAAATTAACTGAGCTAATTTATTACAGTTTTGACTTTTCAAATGGTCATCATTGCCCCATATGGAGCACTTGTTTGTGTGTGTGTAGAATTGAGGGGAGATGATATAAAAATACAGGGTAAATATTAAACAATAGTGAGTGATAAGGATGTAAAAAAATCTGGAAATTCTGACATTAAAATAAGCGGTGAATAGTGAGGTGTGAGATGTATGTGGTGTCAAAGGAACCCTAAAATGTATTTATATCCCCACTCAGTATTTGCTGGGGTTTCTAAATAATACATTAATTCAATTACACATTCTTTAATTAGTGTTTGCTCAGACTGGAGCAACATCATTAATTTACTGTCTCTTATTTTTATTTTGCTGGTGTACTGAGTTTTGTTTTTTGATTCTTTCCCCTCTCTGCTTTATGATACTCAAAACACTCATCTGTGTCATGAACTGCAGCTTCTTTGGTAGTACCAGCTTTCCATATTATGAATATTTTTATGCTCACAGGCTGCACAGCACTGGCCTGACCTTGTAATTGGAGAAAGAGGGAGAAAAAGAGCCCAGATGTGTGGTGGCTCCTTTCAAATGCTGAGCAGCATTTTGCTTGGCAGAGCAGGGCTATTGGCAACATGTTGGAGCAGGATCAGGCACTTCGGGCTCCCCAAACAGGGGTTTTTTTGTGTTCATGTAATCGTTTCTTCCCTTGAAACTCGGTAATCGCAGGGATGGATGCTCCCTGTTCTTCTGTGGTTTCTGGGGTGACTGAAAACACCCAGGGCTGCTCAGCTTTGCTGGCTCCCGAAGGTGCTCAGAAGCAGAGAGGCACAGGGTGTTGTGTGTCATCCAGTGGGGCTTGTGTCATGTCTTCTTCTGCATGGGGAGAATTGGGGGATAACACCTTTGAAGCTGTGCCTTTTGTCACTTTGTCCAGAGTGAAGACATCCTCTTGAGAGCTGCTCTTGAGTATTTGCTCTTCAACTCCTCCTGGAAAGCAAAGCTGGGTCAGGGGCATGAGTGCAGGCTGGAGGCTGGGTTTTTTTGTCCTCTGCACAAGCCAGGTTTGAGGTTAGCACTTACTTGTAACAACTGTACTGATAACAGGTCAGGGAACCTAAGGCAAGCCTAAGCTGCTCCCTCCAAGCTGTGCCTTCCAGGAACAGATGAATATTTGTCCCAAGTTTGCAGTGAGACTTTCCTACTCCCTGCCCCATTTCTTTTACTTCTTGTTTCTGGCTTTGCTTCTCTTTCTCACCCTCTGCCCACACTCTCCTCTCGCTCAGAGGCGAGCGGTGCAGCCTCGAAAGCCTCATTCATCACCACCTGCTAGCGAGGCATCAGCCACTGCTGCTCCATTGATTGACTCCGGTGGTGAGTGAATTTAAAATCATTAAGCTGCTGAGACAGCTTTAAAATACGACAAGATGAAAATCAAATCTGTAAGAAGCCCTGTGAAAAGGATGTCTCCAGCCATGGAATCCCACGTGGCTCTAGGTACTGTTTGGGTCTAGGGGAGGTCCAGAGCGCTCTAGACTTCATGGGTATCCCTGCAAGAGTTCTGTGCTAGTGAGTTGGAAGTGGGCAGGCAGCTGTGGGTGGAGAGTTAAGTAGAAATATTTCACTTTAGAAAAGACTATTGTGTAAAGCCATCTACCTGCTGTCTATCTACTTATTTGCATGAATTAATGAGCTGATTGATTAGGAAGAGCTTGCAGCAGTTGGGTGAGGCAGATGATTCTTGTCCTCTTGTCACAGGTGAGGGGAAGTTGGAGGGACAAGTTAAGGTTAAGGTTTCCAGGTTGGTGGTTTGTGTGTGGGTTTGGGGGTTTTGTTGGTGGTGGTTTTTTTTTTCCATTAGTGAATGCTATCATGAAGACATTTGTCTGTGTCTTGTTTTACTGATTGATCGATCTTGTTTTGGATGCTTTTTGGCTTCAAGAGCAACTGTGGGAGCTTAGTATGGCTGTAAGTCAGCCCTGGAGACTTTCAGCTCAGGATCTGATCTTCCAGTGATTGTGGCAAAACAGCACAGTTTGCTGTGGCTCTTGGCTGTGATGTTTGATAGCAACAGCCTCTTCTCTTTCCACTGGGTAAGATAAACTCTCACCATTTCTATCAACATTGGCTGTTTAAGGCACCTTCCTCTCACCCAACAGCCTTTACCAGGCAAAGCTTTTTCTGTAAGCCTCCCCATATTTCTCAGAGTGACTCTCTCAGCCACCTGCAGCTTGCAGAGAGTCTGGTTGCCAACGGCTGGATGCATAGGGCATCTCTCTCCTCTCTGCTACGAGTGCAGCTTTTCAACAACAGTGCATTGAGCAAATGTCACTCCACAGCCCCAAAATCTATCAAAGGAAATGACAGAGGCTGTAAGCATTAATCATCCAGTATCATCAAAATAAAGTTGTTGCAATAGAGCATTGTCAAAGGATAAATGTCTTGACTTTAGCTCAGTGCTGGTTCTATTAATGCTGATGGTTCACCAAGGTATTCTAGCAGGAGATGGTAATTGTGCTCATATTGTGCCATTATTAACTCTTTCCCCTCCAGGCAGGTCAGCCTGGTCACAAGGAAGAAAGCCTGGGATAGCTGAGGAGCTGAAGTAGTTTCTTTTCATCACTGTGCTGAGAAGTTTGTGCCTGGCCCTGCTTGAGTAGAAGCAGAGGTGTGGGGAGCAGCACTAAAGAGGCATTTCCCACCTACCCTTCTGAGCTTTCATTGCAAAAAGAATAAAGTTGTTAAAGTGAAGCAAAAAAAGGCAATGATTTAAAAAAAAAAAGATGCTGAACATCTGATTTAGGGTATATAGATATCTACTGCTGCTTTACTCTTGCCCCAGGACATGGCTTGGAAACAAACCACACAACCCTTGTGCTGGTTCTAGCCCTATTCAGGGTGCAGCAGGTACAAATGCTGTGGGAGGATGTAGTGAGTGTGGTGGGCAGGGCTGGCAGAGTGAGGGATGTGACCACTGGTGTCACAGAGCCGATTGATTCCTGGGGACGGAGGAAGGCACTGCAGTAAGGTCACTTCCAGCTGCCAGCTTCTGGTAAGGTGTCACTGAGCAGTGATTTGTGAGGTCTGATGTGTGGCTCAAGGGGATAGAGAGCTGCTAGAAGTGGCTTTCAGTTTAAAATCCAGGAGCTCAAAACTATCTTTTGTGTTTTATGGCACCACTGAACTTTTACGCTGTCTGGGTTTGAGCCTCTGTCCCTAGAGGCTGCAGGGACCTGACCTGTGCTAGGAAAAGGCTGTGCTTTGCAAACTGTGCAGCAGAGCAGGACACTAAGGTGGGATGGGACTGAGCTGTGCATCTGCCCAGCTCTGCTGAGCAGGCAGGTAGGA
Source organism: Galbula dea (assembly GCA_013399015.1). Classification (NCBI taxonomy): domain Eukaryota; kingdom Metazoa; phylum Chordata; class Aves; order Piciformes; family Galbulidae; genus Galbula; species Galbula dea. Next base: position 1,484,865 of record VWZX01009189.1, on the reverse strand, counting down.
TGAAACTGCAGGGTACAAACAAGTTGGGTGGGGATGGGCACTCAGCTGAGCCCATACTCTGTTGCTCACTTGGCCTAGCTCCTATTTACCTTGTCTAATGAAATGCCAAAGCACAGGCACAGGACTAATGCAACTGCTTCTGGAGAACATGTACCACAGAGGATTATAAGGAGAAAGAACTTCAATAAATCAATGTGTTTCAACAGGTGTCCCAGTTCACAAAGGAGCAGAAACGAGGCTAAGGAGTTTGTGTAGCTGCTTCACATTTAAAGAAAGAAGGGGAAATAAATCTGAGGTGTGATGCTTAAAGCTCCCCAAGAGATCATACAATCATTTAGGTTGGAAAAGAAACTTAAGATCATCAGGTCCAACTGTAATGCTTACAAGCAAAGTGAGCACCACCTGAGGATCACCCCATCAAAGTTCAGAGCAGTCTGTCCTGTTGTTTACTCTGTGGGTTAGTTTGTTCATCTTGAGCTTCATTAATAGTTTTGCAGAAAATCCTGTTCTGTATTAAAATCCTTTCCAATTGTGAACTCAGTTGTAGGTTGTCTAATTCCCCACTGGCTTTAAGAAAAAGCCCCAAACTTTCTTCATGGCTTCCTCCCCCCTGAAATGAAGAATTAAGAGTTCCTGTTCTCACTTTTTTTTTTCCTTTCCAGTCTCTATCTTACTAACAAAACAGCCACAAACCAGCATTGTGTTGTATAGCTCTTAGGATGACACATTCTCTTTCGCACTGGAACTCTTACTTGTGTTGGTGAGCAGAGTAATACACTTCATTTTAATTTGACTGGGTTGGGAAGTAAGCGTGTTTCACTTACTCAGCTTGCTTCTCTCCCCATTTATAAATGCTGTTGTCTTTATTTTCAGCAGGCAAAATCTAAAGTGTTATTGCAAATCCTGACTTTCTTCTGTGGTTTGGCTTTGTAAACTTAGAGCCTGGCCTTGTATTGTTTCTTGTGGCTGCTGAGTTACAGGTGACCTCTTCTGTAAACTGCATGTAAAAGACCCAGACGTAGGATCCAGATGGGAAATAGCTTTCCAAGATGGTCAGGTTTCTGTGAGGGGAATCATTCCTGGAGAGCTGGCAGCTGCATTCAGCGGATAAACCTAGAGGTGAAGTGACATGCCCAGGGTTACCTGGGGCATTGGTGCTGGAGCCTGTGCTGGGGCCAAGTCCTTTGGCACCTGCTTCTGCTCTAACTGGGAGACTTATTTCCTTTCTTTGTCTTTAGTTTTGCAACGCATGGAAATTTTTTGCTTAATTTTAAATGTTCTCCTGAGTCTTGGTGACGGCAGATTGACGTAAGCGTGTGCTGGATCAGGGCCTGTTCTCTTATGCATATGGATGCGTACACAGCTGTAAGCGTTTTCCATCTTTAGGCTTCTGCAGCCCAAGGAAGAGCAATCACCTCCCTGCCTGTGGATGTGTCCTCTCTTCCCCTTGCACCACGGGCAGCAGCGCTGTGTCCCCAGCCTCCAGGGTGAGAACATGGGAGTGACTTTAGGGGGAATTGCTGATTGCTTTGATCGTTCATTGTCCATCAAGGTTGCTAATGAAGCTGGTGTGTGTGCAGCTTCCTGGGACACTCTGGAGCTGGGTATGGCAGTGGGGTGAAGGCCTGAGTGTTGCAGTAGGATCTCCTCTGGACCACGTGAGCTGGGAGAGTCATACCAGCCTGATGATCTAGGAGATTTCTGGTTGTCTGAGCAGAACTACATGCTGGTTGTGTCTTGTCTTCCAGAGCTTGCCCTGGGCTAAAATGCAGCTGCTGCCTTAGGGGTGAGAGCAGCAGCTCCCAGACTGGGTGACACAAACAGGTTGGGTTGGGTGGCAAGGCAGGTAGTGCCAATCCCAGCCAGGTAAATGTAGATGGTAAAGTTCAGTCTTTGCATCCCTTCTGATACATGGTATTTCTTCAGCTGCACTGTAACCAAGATGCTTGCTCGAGAGAGCAGAAGGTGCTTCCTCATCACTGTGCAGCATCTGAGCTTTCCTAGAGGCCTCCGTCCGTTTACCAGCATGGACTGTGCTCATGAAGCTATGAGATCATGCTGAGTGACAGCCTGGAGAAAGTGCAGGTGGAAGACTTTTACTTTTTGAAAACAAAGTGGTGGGGAGGCCAAGTCAGTTGGCAATAATTCCATCTTATTTAAATTGAAAGGGATAATAATGTATAAACCATTTAAATATTTCATCTGTGGAAAGGCCCTGAATGAGTTTGTACTATGTGTGTATGTGTAGATGGAACCAGGGCATCAGCCCTGCTTGGGTCCATGCTCACATAGGGAGAGGCAGCTGTGCCCCCTCCAGCACCAGGCTGGCTAGAGGGGGTTGATTAAAGTATTTTTAATTAAACAGAGGATTCATTTTACTCTCTAATTGGTGAAAATTATGGGTGTCATAACATGTTGGGTCTGGCTATCTGTTGGTGAGTGCCTGATCCTGCTCCTCTGAGTTTTCTACCTGCTGAGTCTTGAGGATGCTCAAAATATCCCCAGATCAGAGCTGTGCCTGCTGAACATTTGAGAGAGTCATGAGGTCACTGGTGTAAATAGGAGGAGAATGTCCTTCTAGTTTTAAGAATAACTATATTTAATGACATTTTCCTTGGGAAAATGCCATTCCTTTTCTGGAGGTTGCATGAGTGCTCAGTCAAGGTGCTGCTGAGCAGGAAGCCAGGACACCTCAGTTAATCCTACATTTCTAAACCACGTTTGTCCCTAAAAATGAATGAAAACGAGCAAAACTTTGAGAAATATTTAATTTTCCTGGCTTCCTATAAACAGGTTGAAGATGCTGCTTCTGTGGAAAATGTTCTCTGATATCTCTAAATAGGGTTCTGTAATCTCCAGCAGCTAAGGTGTTTAGTTAGGGTCTGAGGGTGGAGTTTTTTTGGTATTTTTATTTTTTTTTAGTCTGTCTCTGTCCATCCTTACCAAAGTGCAGGCTTTCTAGTGATGAACAATTTGGGGCTTATCACTGGGAAGGGCTATGAATGCCAGAGCTGCACTCTTACATGAAAAGAGAAATGCATGAATTTTTCCACATCAGTAGGAGCTGAAGATTTCTCTAAAGGTGTCTCCACCTGCAAGTGGTGAGATACAGCTCTGCCTGAGAGCTGTGAACAGGTAGAAACCTGCATAGAAAATGTAAATGTGGATTTCATGCCTCAGAAAGCATCTGTGAGGAAAGATGCAGGTGCTGGCCAGGTCTTGGCCATGCAACAGGTAACTCAGGCTCCCTGATAGTGAGGTTACTGAAGCACAAACACTATGGCTTTCTTTAATCTGACTTTGGAGATGTTTGTTAGGGAGCCCTGCGCTGGATGATAGTTGGGTTGTCTTGAGGGCTGCAGCACAGGCAGGTACACACATGTATGTGTTGGCTCCTGGGGTGGTGGTGTTCCCATCAGTGCCTCTTCATGCACTGGTTGAATGGGGTCCTGCTGGGTCAGCTGCTTCTGGTTTTATATGTAAAAGCTCCATTAAAGGTTTTCATGGCCTGGAACGTGGATGGACATGAGACAGATTGCAGTCAGGGCAGGGGTGGTCAGGACAAAGTTACCTCTCAATTACAGCCTCTGGCAGTATAGGCTGAGGGAAAAGCAATAAGTAGGTCGAGCTTCTGCTTGTTGTCCTTAAGATCTGCCTGACAGCTAATGAGGTAGGCAGTTGAACCTCTTATTAAATATCCTACCTAGCACTTTTGTAGAGTTATAGGTAGTAAACTGGTTAAACCCAAGCTATGTATTGACGAAGGACTGAAAACAGCACCTCCTTCTGCTGGTGATTTGATTTTGGTGTGGAGGCTATGCTGGGTGTTCTGGTAACTAGGGCAGGTCCATGCCTCAGTGAGCTCTGCAGAGCCAACCCACCCTGGGAGGGGAGCATCAGCTCTGCCAGGCTCAGTCCTCCAGGGCTTGGGCCCCACAAGCTGGGGTTGAGAACTGCCTGTGCTCACCCAACCATGAGCAACATCCGTAGCCGTGGTAAGCATCTGCTACAACTTCTCAGCACAGCAGTGCCTTGTTTGTGGGGTCCTTGGCAGCCTTCTGTGCCCCCAACTTTGCCTGCTGCCGTGTGCTCCCTGTGCAGCATTGTTTGACTGACTCTTTGCTCTGCCCTCCACCTTACCCTCTCCTCATGCCCCATGGAGCTGTCAGGTGGTTTTGGTGCCCAGCACGTAGCTAATGGCTATTTGTAAGACAATACTTCAGCATTACTTAGTGAAAACACAGGCAGCATTGTACAGCTGGTAGCAACATTGATTGAAGTGATACTTAATCCAAAGAAAATACATGATACATAGTCTAGAATTCCTTGCTTATCCATCATATAATGCAGTTCATGGGGATTAAATATCCCTCCTGTAAAGTTGTTTGAGATCAGTGTTGTTATTTGTTTTGCAAATGATCCTGACAGGGATCCCAAGTGCTATTGATTACCAATGGTTCTTTAAAAATTACTATTATACTGCAAATTATGAACCCTGGGGGTATCCAGTTATATGATAGTGGAAAGGCATTGGTGTGTAATGACACATGCATCATAATAAATTTGCTCTTCCTATATAATGGAGATTGAAAGGGACATGATTTATGACCAATAACATTAGCTGCCTGCCATGGTCCAAGGTAACATGATGGAATTGCCTGGTTGTTCATTGAGGCAAAAAGTACTAATGATTAGGAAAGCAACTTGGAAAAAAATGAAGGAAAAAAGCCCTTATTCTGAGCAAAATCTCCTCTTTCTTCCTGGTTAAAATATGTAAACCACTCTTCTAATTCATAAATAGCTAAAATCCCTCTATCACTCTTCCATGCTCTGTGCCAGCAGCATCCACAAAACACTGCACAAATGAAAACCAGTGCTGCCAGTCCTAGAGGAATTCCTGGGTTTGCTAGGAGAGCTTTCATAGAGCTCCTGGCCATGACTGTGATGAAAGTGCAAATGAGAACTCTGAATCAGCTGGGAATTTCAATGTGTTGGAGCCCTTGAAGCCAATGGAGGACACTTGTGTGGTGTGATCTCACTTCTGATGATGAACGTATGATAACACAACTGCTTGTCTTCCAGGCTCTCCTGGTGTTTCCCAACTCCATAGCTGTGGATTGAACACTTGATGTGTTTGAGAGGAACCAAAGGACTGCTTTGGGCTACTGTGGCTTGTGCAGTGTCACAGGAACCTTACCAACCTTGGGGACACTGCCAGGTGCTGTGACCTTGCCCTGGCCACACACACCCTCTGGGCAATTAAGAGGTGCTTTTGAATGCCTGTCCATCATGTGATGGCATGGAAGGCTGATAGGGAGGATTTGGCACCAGGTCTGCTATGGGTGATGCATTCAGGAAGGTGTGTGGTGCGAAGGTTAAATTGGATGCTTCTTACTGTAGCTGTTCTGTGCTCTTGGCATCCTGCTGCAAGTACCGAATGATGATAATACAAATATGCCCTTTCCTCGTCATGCTGCTGATCTACAGTGGGGCCCACAGACAGCGAATGCCTGCTTCTGTGCTTCCATGCAGTAGCTGAGCATGGAGAAATACATATAGGAGCCAGTGTCAGCAGGACTGTGTGAAAATCAAAAGGAAGGGGAAGATGGTTTCCCTTTTTCCTCTAGCACCTTCTCAGCATCCTTTGTCATGAAGTCACGTATTGCACTGAGAGTTGCCAGGCTGCCAATGTGGAGAAATGCCCATGCTCTCCTTGAAGTGCCTATGGGTGGGAGACCTCCACAGATATAGGTTTATTTTCATCTTGTATTCATTTATTTTGCTGTGCTGCAATAGGGACACTTGCACAGTGATTTCTTTAAAGAGACTCAGCACTTCAAAACATGGCACTTGGGAAGAGGGAGGAAGGAAGTGGGTGCTTCATTGGGTAGTATTCTGTAACATGTATGACATCTAAAAGTTCAGCTCCAGCCTCCCATGTATCCCACATGGAAAGCTCATGTGGAAACAGCATGGAGGAAGGTTGAAAGAGCTAAAGGGAACTTGGAGCCTACATGTGGTAGTGGTTGGTGGAGACTGGGATCATCCCTGACCATGATGAGCAGGGCTGTGCTCTTTAGCCACCTTATCCAGAGAAAGTATTCCCTCTGCCTGAAGCAGAAATAGTGCCCTGGGATGAGGCTCCCAGGCTGTGTTCTGCCAGCCTGGCTCATCCGTGGAGGCTGAATGGTTTCTTCCCAGAGAGATGAAGAGCAAGGGCTCCTTGAGACAGCACCTTGGAAGCAATTTGCAAAATAAACACCAGTGCAGAGTAAAATTCTCCCTCTTGTGAGAATGTTGTCAGTGAAAATGCTTCCCCTTGACTTACAATAAGATGATTATTTATCATGCTGTTTTCTCAGCCCATGTCCTCTGCAGGTCACCATGTCCTCTACCCCATCTCAAGACCTGTTTGTAGCTGTGCTGTGATTCAGGAGTAATCGACAGCTACAGAGATGCTGTTTGTCATTAGTGAAGGGCCATGTGCAGAGGGGGCTTTGGGTTTGCAATAAAAATGAAATCCCAGGGGTTTGTCAGTGCTTCAGATATGAGATGCTCTGCTTATAGCAACAGAGCTTTTTGGAGGAATTGCAGTTTCAAGATTGCAGAGGAGAGTGAATCCAGGAAAGGACATCACAAGTTGGGTCTCAGAAATGCTGGCACAAGGGACCTCTGGCACTCCACAGTTCAGTTTCCCTCTTGAAGCAGGACTTTTGCCAGTGGTGTATCAGGATGGTGTTGACTTTGTCTAGGCAAGTTTTAAAACATCTCCCAGGATAGATGTGGTGGATGGGTTGACTGCTCAGGTCCCTGTATCCTTGGGAGCAGTGGCATTTGGAGTGGCAGCTCATGGGTTTCATCCTGTGACTATGCAAAGCCAATGCAAGATCCTCTGGTACGTCAGGAAAGGCAGGGGAGTGCCTGAGCAGGAGAGGTTTCAGGGGGATGGAGGAAAAGGCTGTCTCTGGTTGTTTATTTGTTGTCTTTATTGTGCTCAACTGAAGCTGGGGCAGTGTACAGAATCAGACAGGAGATGCTTTTATCAGGAATGCGCTTGAGTTCTGCAGAGATGTGTATGGATGTGGAAATGCTGGGGGATGAGGTTCTCCCCACCATTACCTTTGTATGTGACCTAGCCTAGTATCTCTGATCCAAACCCTCCAAGGAGAGAGTTCTCTTGCAAGAACTCTTCGAATAGCAAACACTTCATAGTGACCCAGGAGAGGCTGGAGTGGAAGGAAAAGAGCCCTTGTGTCTCTCAGCTGTGCTGGGTTGGGTGGCCCTAAGAAGTGGCAGATATGAATGCTATTGACACTGTCACTGCCTTAATGCTTTGTGTTACAGCTGTAGTGAGACAGTGTCACATGTATGGATTCTGGGAGGTCTTGATTCATCATTGCATCACATTTTATGACAAAAATCAATGTAAAATGGTTGTGATTGGAACTATGCCCTTCAGCCCAGTAACTGGCTGCATAAGTAAGTCACCAAGTCAGTTTGCACAGCAACAAAGCAATGCATAATTCAGGAGGGATCTCTGAGTGACACAGGGGACATAAGGGCTGCACAGCTGTCACAGCATTGTGTAAAGCACGTTGGTTGGGGTGAAGGTGGGGAGTCCTCTCTGTCCTCCTGAACACCCACCCTAGGCAGAACCTGACTGTCCTTAGAGGGACCAGCATCACTGGGGTTGTGTTTCATGAAGGTGAGCCACAGAGTGGGGCAGGATTTCATAGATAGGCTTTGTAGATTGGTTTGGGTTAGAAGGGACCTTTAAAGGTCATCTAGTCCAACCTCCCTGCAGGGGCATCTTCAGCTAGATTAGATTGCTCACAGCCCTGTCCATCCTGACCTGGGCTGTATCCAGGGATGGAACATCTACCACCTCTCTGGGCATCCTGTGCCAGTGTTTCACCACCCTCAGTGTAAATAATTTCTTCCTTATATCCAGTCTAAATCTCCCCTCAGTTTAAAACCATCACTCCTTTTTCTGTCAGAACAGGCCCTGCTAAAAAGTCTGTCCCAATCTTTCTTGTAGGTCCCTCTTAAGTACTGAAAGGCTGCAATAAGGTTTCCCTGGAGCCTTCTGTTCTCCAGGCTGAATAACTCCAGTCCTCAGCCTTTCTCAATAGGATAGGTGTTCCATCCCTCTGACCATTTTTATGGTCTCCTCTGGACTGCTCCAACAGGCCTGTGTCTTTCCTGTGCTGAGGACTCTAGAGCTGGACACACGTACTGCAGGTGAGATCTCCCCAGAGCAGCGTGGAGTGACAGTCGCCTCCCTCAGCCTGATGGCCCTACTAGATTTTCTTCTCTTTGCAAGGGTTTAATCTGAAAAATGTGGATACATGAGCATTTGTAGGGTACCTTCCATGGCCTCTCCCTGCCCTGGACCAGTACCAGTCCTTAGACAAGTACTAACCTGTCTATCAAGCAAGATCTTCCTGCCCCAATAGCATCTCCATTGCTGGGAGAGAGTGAGATGAACAAAGGTGCCTCAGGGCAATGTGGCTATGGTTTGGAGAGGCTTGTAAGAAGTTCAAGCATAGCTTAGGAAAACTTTCTCCTGTGTGCTAGCTTTGACTTTCAATTTGTTTTCCCTGCTCTCACGATGCAAGTCCAAGTGCTACACAACTGCAGAGATCCTGACATTGGAGAGCAGCAGGCAGCCCAGCACGCACCATTTCCCTTGAAAAAGGGATCCATCCAGATGATTCCTTTATGTCATGCTCTAGTTTTACCACTGTTGGTTTATTTTTGTTTTTGGCTTCTTTTCCTCACTGTATTCTTAAAACTTCCCTTTCAGGGCTTAACAGCTTAACCATTTCAAAATCATGCCAAGCGGAAATGTAGCACGTGCTTTTCTCACTAAACATTGTGCTGAGCACTCAAATGTATTCTGGATTTGTAGAAAAGCTGCAGAAAAACTGGGCTGAAAGAGGGTGAGAATTAGCACTTGCATGAGGAGCCAGGTCTTTGCATGCTTAGGAAGGATCTGGGTAAGCAAACAAAGTGCTCCTCGTCACCTTCTTGCTCTGCTGCATCTAGTATTGGTGCGGCTCACAGCAGTGTTTCTGGGCAGGTGGGTGGCGAGATGTGTGCTGGAGCACATATCTCAGTCTTGAGGCTGGTCCAGTCTTTAAGCATGGGTCTTGGTCCTGGTTGTTGGTCCCTGATATCTATATTATGTTCCACACTCTGCTGCCTGGTTCTCCTCTCTGGGTCTCAGCAGCTCCTTCAGTCTCTTGGGCCTCCCTCTCTTTTCCTCAGGGAAGGGATTATAGTACCAAAAATAGCTTATCTTCCAAGGAGGGGCTCTTTGTGAGTCTTCTCTCTCAAATACTTCTTTCTCTCTGTTCCTCCAAATGAAATACAAAGGAGATGTGATTCACCACCAGTGTTGATGTGCCAGAGCCAGCAGGGAGAGGTTACTGCTGGTGTGCAAAGGCTGCTTTGTGCTTGCACATGTGCCCTTCTGACACCCTGATTTTCTGCTGGGGTTGGTGGCTCCCTGCTCTGCTTGTCCTGCTGAGATGCTGGTGGATTCAGAGCAGAAATGGCCCTGCTCCTGTGTCCCTCAGAGCTGATGGAGCACCCCTGATGGGAGCAGGTTCTGCTTTTGGGTGGTGAGTTGTGTCCCTTGAGAACTCGTATGTGAAGGGTCTGTTGGGACTTTTGTTTGGCTCATGCTTCTGTGGGACTAAAGAGCTGCATTATCCCAAGGAGGAGGAGAGCAAGGGACACCTCTGGAAGCACAGACTTTCTTTTGGTGCTAAAATGGGTTCTCACCATCTCAGGACTGTTGTGATGCAGGTTACTATGTAAACCTGAGCTTGTGGGGTGATGACATGGGTGTAGGCCATGACACAAGAAAGCAACTTGATGTAGCAGAACTGGGAGGCTAGTGTGAATTCATCTTTCTAAAGACAAAGATAATGGAGAGTTATTTTTCTGCCTTTTCTGGCTTTTTCTGGTCGTTCATATTAGAAGACCTTTGAAGTTCTTCACTAGTTGCAGAAAATGCCCGTGGCCCTGAGCTGTGGAGCTAGGCTCTTGCTTGCAGCAGCCTCTGTTAAAGATGCTGTGAGCTGGAATTTGCTCTTTTGTTATAGCTCTCAGGCTTGCAGGGTGAAGCGAGGGGCAGCTGATGATTATTAGTAGCTTTAAAATTATTAACACTCTTGATAACATTTAATCTTTCATTAATAATAAATATAATACATGCTGTGTTGTATCTAGACCAAGAAATGCTCAGGTTCCTGCAGTGCTACAGCTTGAGTTGCTGGGACCTCCCTGTCAACATGAACGAGGGGTTCCCCAAATCAGGCTCATTCAGCTGAGGATGTGGGGAAGGGCTCAGGTTTATTTCCACAAGTCACACCTCCACAAATCCTGCTGCAGGGGACAGGCAGGATCCAAGTCCCTGCTTGCATCACAGACCAAGAGCTGAATGTGTCCCCATGATTTATTTATTACATTCCTAGGGGAAAGGGGAGAGTGTGTGAAGGTCTTCGGGCTGGAGACAGAGGTGAAGAATATGATATAGGTAGAGACTAGAGAGTGATGATGCAAGTTACGGATGCAAAATGAACAGGTTGGATGGGTATGTTTGCTGCTTGAGAAATCTTTGGCTGTTTGGGATGCAGGAGAAGGGATGAGAGAGGTTCCTCAATTTGTTTTCTCACCTCTTCCTTGCTGGCTGGTGGGGTTGCCACATGCATAACAGCTTGGCTTGATGCTTCAGTGGATGGTCTCCAGCTGCTGGTGCGATACTCTGCTAGGAGCTGAGAGGTGGGGAGCATTAAGGAAGCTGAAGGGCAAGATGTCTTGCCGTGATTTTCAAGGAACAGTAATGAAGAACACTTTCTGGTACTGCTTGTAATGTAGGAGATTCCCCCCTTTGCTTTTCATTAATTGCCATCGGGGCAGAGACTTTCCTGCCTTGTAGGGGAACAAAACCAAAGAAACCCACTGCAGTTTGCATGCTGTTGGAGAGTGTCCGGCTCCACTTGAGTTGTTTTTCTACTATTTGGGTAAATAAGTTAAGACAATAAGAAGGGCTGCTGAGATAGTTGGCAGTGAAATGAATCCCCCAGGAGATCAGGGCAATGTTTATTGGTGGGGAGCTGCCTGTGCATGAGGGGTCAGTCTCTCAGTTATGAAGGGAGAAGGGAAACAAACAGTCTCTGTTTTAGCACTGGCTTCACTGCAAGGAGATATGCCAAGGATCATTAGTGCCACAGCCATCATTCTCTTTTGCTCCCATTAGTTTTCCATTTTTCTTTTTTTTTAGGCAAAAATAATGGCTGGTTCCTGTTAGATCAGATAGAGACAAAATAATAGAGGTATCACAGAGATTGAGGTCTGCAAGATTAAATTTGAAAGGGAGGAGAAATGATAGCTTTGGCCCTGCCTGCTGTTACACCAGCCACACAGATAAATGACACTGTATGCAGATAAGCAGGGCAAAAATAAAAGGGATGCTCAGGGAGAGGTGGCAGGAAAAATAGGAACTAATCAGCAGATTCAACCACTGTAATAATGCAGTAAACACAGAAAATTGCATTATATTAGCTCCTCTGCCTCTCGTTGTATATATTAGCCACAAAGTCATCGATAGGTAATTTGCTGTAAAGATGCAGTGCTGCAGATATTGGAGCTCCCCTTCCCCTGGGGGAAGGCATTGGTGATGTTAAAGGGGAAATTTGTTTTTGAACTGTGTGAGGAAGAAGTGGCTCAAGTAGAGCTGGAGAAATGCTCACAGCTCTCAGAGTTAAAAAATCTGCTTTTGGGAAAAGGATGACTGGTCTGTTTGTCCCCAGTGCCCAGGCTGCAACAGTGGTATGTGCTGAGGCATGGCTTCATTAGTCCTAGGACTGGCTCCTCTGCTGCAGAGGTTTTTTAAATGTATGTGGTGGTTTTTTTTACTAGTGAACTCAATTTTCATTTTGTTCAATTTCTTACAAAGAATGACAAGTAGCCAGTGCAGCCTTTTCCCTTGAGTTCAAGTTAAACCAGCACGTAACATTATTTGCAAATTACCTTCATCCTTCTGACACCCAGATAAAGCAGCAACTGCTTGATCTGAGGTCCCTCCCAAAATATCTGTTTAAGCCATGTAATGATTCTGACTCTCTCATGCATAGTAGATGAAAGAATATCCATGATTTATTTTTAAAGCTTTGGATGCCAAACATGGTCAGTCATAGGAAAAGAAAAAAAAAAACAACAAACAACAAAAGATTAAAAGAGAAAATCCTGATGATGCAAAGCTGGAAGAAAAGCAGCCCTACACTTCTCAGTAAAATGTTTTCTTTTCACTTTTTTTTAATTAACAGATCCAACTATGATCTGTGCATAAGTCTACCTGCAACACAGGATGTTGGAAAATTACTGAGAGACAGCAATGTCCTCCTCGCTGCTTGGTGAGAAAAGAAGGATGCACTTTCAGGTATGGGCTGATATATTGGTTTATCTTCTGTTGCCTGTTTGTGTTGTACTAATCCTGCTCATTGCATTAGCTAAAGGAGGGGAAATAAGGTGCTTGTAAGAGGGAAGCTTCAGAAGTGATTCTCTAAACTTATCCGTGGTTTGAAACAAGTTGTCTGCCTGGGACATGCTCTGTACCCAAGCAGCTCTGGGCTCTGCAGACTCCATCTGCTCTGCCTGACTGGGCAGAGGTGGTTAACTGTAGTGTTTTGTCCTGCAGTTACTGTTGGTCTTAACCTACCCTTGTGGAAGTTAATTGTCCAGCTCTTCTCAGTGAATACAAGGTGAGGGCAGTGCTGGGTGCCCCTGCAGCCAGGAGTGAGATGGCTCTTCCCTCCTCCCTGCAGCAGTGTTGGAAAGCAAAGCATGTGCTCTGCGTTTACCCCTTCCCTGGGTCAAGTCCAACATCTCATACAAAATCTTCACTTCCCCAGTGCTGTAGCAGCTTCCTAGGGATTGTATGAAGGGCTGAGCAGGACGAAGCTGCACTGGTTGATGCTGCTGAGCAGCCTTTTTAGTGTAGGAGCAGAACTAGGTTCTCCTGGGCTTTCTTAATCCAGTCTCAATCCATGCACTTCAAACAGGAGCCTTGTTTTAGGACTGTGCCAAACAATCAAGCTGCTCTTGTGCCTGTAAGGGCCAGCAGCAAGCCAAAAAACCAGTTTTAATTTGCTTTGAAGAGAATGGGGATTGCTCCTCCTGTGCAGGGGACAATGGAAGAGAGTGGTGGTTCCCAATACAGGGGAAAGGAGGGCTGATGACTTTCTGGACATGGCTTGTCTGACACCATGGGCTTGGCCCTAGGAAGCCAGTATCCCTGAAATGCTGGCCCAGCATGGCAGCTGGATTCTAGCCATCACATACATCCATTAGAGAGAAAAGGAGTTCCAGCCACAGAGACCAGTTTAAAACAAGCCAGTCTTCTCCTGCACGTAAGGTGATGTGCCTTCCTAAATATGTGGTCATGGAGCAAGCAAGAACCTAAAAACTACTGAATTCTTGGCAACTGGTCAGCACTGCCGTGTTGCAGGTTGGAGTTTAAACCTCATTTATCTGGGTTAGTTGCTTGCTTGTTTTGTCTCCTGAGTAAGTGGTTTGAGGTAATAACATGAATTAGCCTGTCTGCTGTCTCGATGTTTATAAATGCATGTCCAGTGAGATTCATTGCTTTCAGAAAAGCTCTCTTTTCACGGTGTCCATCGCTCCAGTTTGCATTTCCCCACCACCGAGCTTGCCTTTGCTCCCTGTAGTGACCATTTAGGACTTGCAGTGGACAGATTGCTGTACCTTGGGATGGCTTTCACCTGGGACCTCTTAGGGCATGGCTGTATGTGAGCATTGGTGCTTCCAGTATATAATGTGAGCTGTAGAGAAAATCCACGATTGGACCTAGTGTCCTGACATCCATGTTGGAGCTTGGCTGTGTTGGTGGATAAATGGGGTGGAGTGAGATGTGCTGGGGCTTGGAATGGAGCTGCAGATTTTGTTGCTTGTGTAAATTTTTGTTTCATGGATGTGTTGGCCAGCACCAAAATTTTCTTCTCTGTGGGAAATGCTGGGTATCTTAAAGAAGCACCTTAGATTGAGTTGCGACTGCTGAGGGCACATGGAATGATGGTGGGTCCTGTCTGAGTCTGGATTAGTTGTACAGGTACTTTTATATACATATTTTCCAAGTAAACAGATGAGACAAAACAGGGGATAGGTACTAGAAGGGGGGTGGGTGACACAGCTGCTGTCTTGGCACAGGGTAACTATTGGGCTGAACTTCCAACTGGTTTTCCAGCTTTCTGCCACTTCTGCCTCAGCTGCAGAGCTACATCAGCACGTTTCACCATGGTGAACTCTCCTCAGAGCTCCTCTGCAGTCAGGGCTGCTTTGTTTTTCTCTTTAGCCTCTCCTGCACTCAAACACATTAGGCATAAGCATCAAAGTCTGACACCAGGTATCAAGAGATGCTGTGGAAGTGGAGCTTGCTCCCTACAACCTGCCATTCCCACTCTGCATTGCTTGGGAGAGTTCTGGCAACCTGTCAGGCCATGGGGGAGTTGCTTTTTCACCACTTCCTGTCCTATATGTGACCCCTCAAGGTGCAGCACATCCATGCATGCCTCCCTCACCATGAGGAACCCCATGTTAGCACAGGGAAACATCAGATGATGCTGCACATTCAATAGCTTGCTCCTCTAGAGCAAGACAGGGGCTGAACATAACACCTTTTAATGTTCCTTCTCCTAATTATCCTCTTAATTACTCTATGAAATGCCCAATAAAACAAATCACTGTAATTTCTTTTATTCTCTGCCTTTTGTGGTTTACTTAAGAGAGCAGGATCCATTAAGGAAGCATTCTGTCATGAGGGAATACTTTCCAATAGATCATATTTACAAAATGGGTTTATGTTCCTATCCTCTGTTTCATCCTCAGTTTCTGTGCCAGTTTGCTAATTACTGGAGACACTGGTGGTTGGGAATCACTGTTTCCCTTGCTGCCCATCTCGTCACAGAGCTAAGTTTGTGTCATCCCTATGGCAACAGCCTGTGATGTCACTAGCGGGGATTACAACTTTGCAAAGCACCCAGGCGCAGGCAGCAGGGCTGGAACTCTGGGGCTCTCACATCTATTCAGATAGAGCATAGTAAGATGCTGTTCATGCACAGGCAGCAAGTAAGGATGATTTGTGTGTGTACCTCTCTAGCAACAGGAAAATCACGTAACACCACTTTATTTTGCACTTCAGGAGTAAATCCAGCTCATGTGGCTGGTACCACAAACTGTGCAAGGTGGTTAAACTGACGGCCCAAAAACTTACCCAGGGAAGCCAACTGGCTGATATATGTACCTTCTCTAGCCAGCAGAAGCAAATCAAGCAGGTGAAAAAGTCAGTCTCTTTATTTTAGTTTTTCTAAGGTAGGAATAAAAATTATATTTCAAAGGTTGCTGTGTCTCGGCTGAGCAGTGGTGGGGAAAAGCAGGAGCCGCAGAACATACTGTCCTGTCTCCCTGTTTCTCAGATCATAACTTCTAAGCTGGATTCAATAGAAATAAATGTTCAGTAGTTCCAGTGGTGGCCTTTGGAAACGGAGCTAATGGAACAAGACAAAAAAATCGTTACAATATTTTGACAAGTGCTTAAATATTTAATAATGTTATGCATGGCACAGCCAAGTTGTGGGGAGGTGGCAGTGCACCTGCAGGAAGCCATGCCCTTTGTTAGTGAGAGATGGAGTCCTGTGGCTGGGGGGACACTAAGCAAATGCTATTTGAGCTGTACATTAGTAAACAATCTGAGGGCAGCTATGGCTCTGGCAACCCCATGCCATGCAGCAGGCAAAGGGCTTGTTGGCATTTTCCTGTTCTGAGGACCTGTGGAGGAAGAAGAGGAGGGTGACCATTTCTTGGAGAGAGCTGGTGGAGGACAATGTGTAATGTTACACCGGGCTGGGATGGGGGAGACGAAGAGGCTGCAGTGATTAAATAGGATCTACTGAAATCCTTCCAAAGCAGGCTTAAGAATTAAGAGCCATCAATGTCACATTGAGGGTCACTCGCTGTAGGACACCTCCGGCTGGTGCCTGGCCTCCCCCTGTGCATCTTTTTATCCCCATCTGAGCATGAGGAAACACATCCTTCGTTTCAGAGCCCACCCAGCCATTCTCCTCTGCTGCAGAACAGCAAACCTCAGCCAGGAGAGCAAACTTGTCCAGAGGGGAAGAATTGGACTGTGCATGCTGAGATTTGCTTTGGATTTGGGTGTTGTGAGGAAGTTAACAACGGGGAAAGGGGGTGGGGAAAGAAGGCAGCGAACATGCTGTCTGTGGGTACACATTGCCTTTGTGCAGAGGGCTGGTGCTGGTCCTCTGTCAGCAACAGTGATGGAGACTAACCTGAAGAGGTGTCAACTAGCTGTCCTTGTATGTCAGAGATAGTGTGGTTTCCTTGCTCAGATCCTTCTTCCCATGCTTGCAGGACTTGCAGTGAAACCACTCTGCTGTGCTTCAAGGCTGGGGGTGCTGGCTGTGCTCTGCACAGCCCCCTCGCCGCTCCCCAGGGCTGCATCCCCTCTGGAAGGACTGTCCTGAGTGACATATCTCCATCTGATCTGGGACTCCCACTGGAGGAGGGGTTTGTTTTGGTTTTTTCCCCCCTCCCTTTCTCCTTATTTTCCACAGCTGGGAATGACTGGTCACAGCAGGGAGATTTTTCACACATCATTAGAGCCAAGTGTCCAACTCCACATAGCCATCAACCCCAATCAGAGCGATTCAAAAGGCAGAGCTTCCTTTAATCATCTGGGGATGCTCAGGTTTGTTAGTGTGAACCTAGTGCTCCCATAAGCATGGGAGAAGCAGGAGGATGGAGCGATGGGAATTGAAGCCGAGATGACACCCATGGTATTAAAAAGCAACAGCTCCTCACTTGTGCATCAGCCCTGGGGCAGACCTGGAGGATGGGGTCGTTCACCAGCTGTCTCTTCTCATTTTCCTTCATGGATGACTGGAAGTGTCCATGAGTCTTTGTCTGTGTGAGCAGGGCCTGCGAAGGGCTGCTGTCTGCAGCTGAGACCTCGAGCAAGAGGTGATGTATAAAAAAGTTTATAAGCAGGAGAAAGCCTTAACACCAGCCTTTCTGGCTCATGAGGTGGAAGCATCCTTCTGCACAAGGACCAGAGCATTGGAGGCATCTGAGAGAACTGCAGGCTTCGCATCAACCTGTGGCTCCAGGTTCCGCCCTGCCCCAAGAACGAACAAGTTACCTGAAATCTTGGAGCTGTTCTTCAACCCTTGCTGTCCCTGCTAGCAGCCCTGACCCCAGACAGCTGTAAAAGTGTGTCCTGGGCTTTATGAAGTGATGCAGCTCTGTCTGTGCAGGCACCAGGAGACATACAGGCACAAAGTTCCTCCTTTCCAAATGACAGCAGCAGCCCTGTGTGCCCCCAAAGCCATGCATATGTGGGGCTGTGATGATGTCCATGCTGCATTTGTTCCCAACTGTGTGCAACCACATGACCTTCTCTTGGCCTTCTCCCAGGCCTGCCCCAGCCCCACATCCTACGTGGATTGGGGAAGGACAAACACATGACGAAATATCAGGGAACTACTAACACACCTGACTGCAGGAAGATGATGAATGTCCTTGCCAGATGCTGTGGTGTGCGCAGGCGCTTCCTCAGTCTTCGTGTCTCAGAGCTTTTAATGCTCATCGTTTGTCCAAGGGCAACTTAGCAAAATGTCAATGTTTTTATCTCAATGCCCTGTGACAGGCTTCAAGCTTTAATTAAAGGAACTTGTGGGTTTGGGTGTGGTTTTTTTTTTTTTAAAAATGGATGCTAGATATTTTTTCTTTAAGAAAGCAACTGTTTTTCTCAAGGAAAAAAGTGCCTGTCCCTGTGTTTTTGCTACTCTGCCATGTCTTTTTGCTAACTTGCTTGCTAAGACAACCCTGTGAGCCACTCCACGAGGAAACTCAGCAGCCTGGTGGCAGTTTCATGGGTTCCTCTGAGCAAGTGGCACTACGAAGACTGGCTAAGGCAGCATGCATTAACCATGCGTGCAAAGACACCTACAGCCCTGCACTGACAACTGGTGCTGCAGATAAAGTCAGTGACTTTCAGGTGCAGTTCTGCCCACAAATCCCTGAGACCAGCAGCGATGGAGGCAAAGGCCGGGAGGAATTTTGCCATTGACTTCTGAAAACCAGGAAATTTGTGCTTATGAAGCAATTGGATTGGTGTTCTGCCCTTACTGCCACGAATTAAGGATTGATAGAACTGAAGGCAATGGTGCAGGAAACAACCATGACATCCTTCTGGACTTTGATTTGATCTCTGCCTTTCATGGTGTTCCCTTTTGTTCCTGCTCATTGATTTTTAAAAGCAAGTCTTTGATGGGAGGTGGCAAAATCTCATTTAAGCAGAGGGTTTTTTTGGCAACAACATTTGCCTTTTGGAGCTGCTCTCATCTGTTGGGTAAACGTGAAATGATCGTCTTTGACTGGAACTGATCCTCTGGAGCCATGTTATTCCACTGGGGAGAGGTATTTTCACCGATTTTCAATGTGGATTATTTTTGTGACTGACTGTAATAGTTTCTTTGGCGGCATTAGGGCTTATTATGTCAGGATTTATTTTGGCATGAAGTGATTCGACATGCTGTAGTCCTCTAACTTTCCTTTCCATGATGAAATCCAAGAAGCCATCTCCTGCCTCCTCCACAGGCACAATGGAAACCACCTCTCTGAAGCTGGACCCAGCCCCTGAGGTCAGCTTTCCCTGGTTGCTATGTAACTGCTAAAGGAGCAAATTTAAGGGAACAAACATCCTATAGAAGACATGTAAAAACTCACCTAGGTGAAAAATCTATATAGAAGAGCCTCCTAGAAAGAAAGAGGAGGAGAGGACCACAAAGGAGAGAGTGCACCTTCAGAGTAGCAGTGCACGCACTGGGAACTCCCTGGCATTAACAGAGGGGTTAGCAGCAGAAAATGCAAGTGAGGATTAAATGTGGATTATACTGCAGTGATGCTGAAACGTCATCAGCACTGAGGCATCTAAAAAAAGGCTTTATTTCCTTAGAAGAACAACTGCTGGACTCAAAGTAGTCCTAGACATAACTCTTCAGGTGTTGCTCATGATGAGGTGGTGAGGCAATGAGTATATTAGGTAAAAGTGTGTTGTGGCATCTAGTACCTTCAGGAGACCTCGGCAGTGCAAACTGGTGGACCTGCTCCTTAAAGCCACATATAATATAGGATTTTGGTGATCTCTTCTCCATCAAACACTCCTCATGATCTACTAGTTATTAGAAGAAAAGGTTAACTTAAAACCTTTCAGCGCTGTTCAGTAACAAGTAGAAACTAACTTGTAACACTGGCATTAAACTAGTTGCCATTCTACTAACTCCATTAACGTCATTAAAATCATCCAGGACCTTTGGTTTATGGTGCTAGGATTCAGAAAGGATATAGTTTGTGATCTTTTAAGTTTTGGGCTTATGTGTTGGAGCAACTCTTGGCTAAGTAGTAAGACAGTCTTGAGGCTTTCCTGGTTTTGCAGTCTTAGCTGAACACATCCACAGGGCGGTCACCAACTCAGGTCAAACTTTGACATGTAGAGGTGGATGATAGAGATGAATTGACTAGCTCACGTTGATTGAGGTGGCAGAGGCATGGAAATTAGGACTTTACTTGTCCTCAGATACTGCTATGCTCAACATAGGGTTGATGGGCAACTTTGACTTCCTCAACCTAAACGTTAGGCAAAAAGAGGCATGTGCAGACTGCTGAGCAGATGTGTCCAGTTCCCATCACAAGCTGAGACCCTGCAGGAGTGTATGTGGGAAGGGGACAAGCCATCTGCTCCCTAACACAGCAAGCAAGGCAGCGCTTGCACTGTGTACAGCAACAGGGCACCCACAGGTCCCACAACAAGAGCCATTGTGAGGAGCAGGAGGCTGTCTGTCCATCTGCCTGTCCTCTACCACTATACAAGCCTGAGTTAGCCTCAGCTACTTTTGGCAGCCCGATTCCCTGCTCCAGCAAGTTATGGGCTGCTTGGGAGGTGGCAGGGAGAGGAACACTCTGTTCAGCAGCTGCACATTCCATTAATTTAATGAGGATTGGGGTTTTTTTACAAGGCAGATGGTAAAATAGCTATTTTCTGTTGTCTAATAAATACCCTCAGCAAGGCAGAAAATGTGCAGTGTTGCCAAGTTTTTCCTGATTCCTGGCCCTCTTATACCCATGCATTTCCCTGGACTCTGCTGGCAGGCAGTGGAGCTGGGTGGTGGGATGGGAGGGAGAGATGGGACACCGAAGGCAAGTCTGGAGTTGCTGGTGGGACCCATGACTGGGCAGAGCCTCTGTGTCCTGCTGGGAGAGCCATGCTCTGGCAGCCTTTACTGATCCAATTCTCACTTCATCTGATTGCAGTAATAACAACTCGCACAAATTTCCTGCCTCAACCTGAAATCTTCCAGCTCTGCAATGCAAATAATATAATGTGTGATGAGGAGCCCGATGACGGGGATCATAATAATAATAGTGATGATGCCTTTATTCAATGAATGAGTGAATCAAGCAAGCAAAAATAAATGGTATTCAGAGCCTGAAAATCAGGAGGAAGAGAAATCAGGAGGAAATGTAAGGGGACTTGCATTTCTGGGGGAGCGCTGCCCTTAGGAATGGTGTGAAGGAGAGATGAGCAAAGCCTTTACGGGCTGGGCACTACTTGCCAGCCTGTGCCACTCCTGGGCTCACTCCTCTCCTGTGATTATATTGTATTTGCTGAGCTCACTGCTGCTCTGTGCCTGGTCCCAGCCTCTCTATGATCTCTTTGGCCCCCCTGATTTACGGCTCTCATGGGGTCTCTGAATATGTTTAAGCAGTTGGCAGGCTACAGACCTGACCTGGGGTTGGGTAATAACTTGTCTTTTGTCCCATGCCCAGGAGGTTGGTCATAAAAATGCTCCAGACATCAATTTTCCTCTCCACCAGGGTGGAATTGCGAAATGATGAGTTGGTCTTTGCCCTCATTTATCTCTTCTTTCCTTTTTTCCTTCTCTTTTTATCTTTCTCTTTTCTCCTCACCCTACAGCTCATTGCTCTCTTCTTCACCCCCCTCCCTCTATCTCCTCAATCATTCATCAGCCTCCCTCCCCTCTGCACATTGCCACTTCTCCTCTCTCTCCTTCTTGCCCTCTTCTGCCTTGTATTTTCCATGTGTTTCTTTCCCATCTCAAAACTTCCCTGCTTTTTCTTGCTGTGCATAGCAGTTTGATATCTATGCCTGTAATAGTCTGTTAATACAATAATTCTACAAAGGACCCTTTAAAAACTTAAAGCTTTGGCAGGCAGTAAAACTCACCTTTTAACTTGTCTTCCTCTTTATCAGGGATTCATTTCAGACAGGATTTCTGTGTGCACAGCTCTGCTACTCTCTGTTAGGAAAAAAAGGACTAATTCCTGCAACAAGCGACTACATTCCACAGCTCTGGTGAACAGGATCTGTTCCCTGCTTGCTGCAGGTACATGGGGGATTTAATCATCTCACACGATGCTTTTCTGTCAAGCATGTGTTTAAAGATTTGTGTTACGTAGCTGTAGCTGTGCAGAGACCTCCTGGGGATTGCCCTCTTTCACCAGCAGGGAATTCCCATGAAACCTTTACATTATCCAAGGGATTTTTCCTCTCTCTGGAGAAATGCAGTGTAGCAAGTTTGGAGCTGACATCCTGCTCTGTCAGATGGTGTTGGTAGAGGTTGAGGTTACTAAACGCTCTACCCCAGCATCACCAGTGCCAATCCCTCCCCTGAGCATCTCAGATACTTGGTCCTAACTGCTGAAGCCTCTCATGTCTCCTGTCTGTCCCTCCAAGCAGTGGTTGCTCAGATGAGGGTCTGGCACAGCTCCTGCCTGGCAGTGCTGCTTCTGCAAGCTCTGAATGCTATCAGCCATAAGCTTCAAGAAAAAAAGGACCAGCTTCTCCTGCCCTTTCCTGTCTGGCCTCTTTTGGTGGAGTCTGCAGCTTTGTATTGTATTTAAATGTATGCAAATCTGTTAGTAGACAAAATACACAGAAGGCAACACTGGGAAACTCACTCTGAACTTGCAGTTCTGGGAAGGGGCACTTGGTAAATTCAATCAGACTTTTCCCCCTTTTGCCCCAAGATCTCCAGCAGGACCTGCTATAGAGCAGTAGGGAAATAGAAGTGTCCTGAAGCCCTCTTCATCTCTTCTGCTATATGGGCTTGGGAATGGAAGGGATGAAGAAACCAGGATGTTCTATATTTTCCTGGGCATTGCTCCCCAGTGCCACCCAGTCTCACTGCTGATACCGAGGTGTGGGTGGAACAGGCAGCCCTGGATGTGGCGTGTGTTTGCTCTGCAGTAGTGGCTGAGGTAGTGGTGTCTTGGAGGGAACATTGAGCATGATGGCAATAGGCAGTGAGCAGCCCTGGGAGCTGGTCCCAGAACAGCAGGCAGTGACTGACTGCCAGTTCCTGGTTTGGGGTTGCCAGCTAATCCTGGGATGGAGAGCTGTATTATCATCTGTAGTGGGTTACTGAGCAGTGGGGCAGGAGATGGCACTGAGCAGGGAGACGTGACTTGCAAATCTTCCTGCCAGGCTGTTTTCTGGACAGCACAAAGCTGGAATAATTCCTCTTGCCAGGATGCCAGCTTTAGCCACAGGAGATGAGGTAAGAGATAATACAGCATTGTCTAGTGCCAGGTATTCAAGAATTTCTAAGTACATCACAAATAGGGAGCTACAGGGAAGCATTGCTCTTTCCATCTCACATACAGGAAGGCTCTTGAAAAGTGGTGAAGTTTCCTGCCAACTCACCCCAGGGACCACAATCTCTGGTTTGTGTTTACAAAATTTTGGGACAATGGCTTCCTGTGCTCCACTGCAAAACAGTAGAAATTACTCATCTTTTCTAAGAGAAAAGAGCCTGATCTAACAGAGTCCACTCTGGATTAGGTAAACCTCAAAAAATGGTATTTTTTCAATAGCAAAAGCTAGCCAACTCCACACAAGACAGGGTCTTCAGCAAACAAGGTGACTAGAGTGCAGGGAGTCTGTAGACAGAAAGGAAAGATCTCAAAAGATTGCAGTGAGATGTATTGCTGGCTGAGTTGTGAGGTGTCCTTCATGCGTTGCTGAGTACAGCAGTGGCTGCCATCTGGTCCACCTGCATCATCTTACTGATCCTTACCAAAACAGTTGTGAAGGGTCAAGGACCCCTGTTGAAGGGACAAGTGCCTGGGCAGAAACTGGCCCAAGGAAGTCTGTGGCTTACTTTACAGTTTCTTGTAGTGCTGATATTCCTTCACCAGTAGTGTCAGACCAGTGTTTCAGGGCATCCAAACACTGTATCCTGATGGCTAGCAGAATCCAAGTTTGAAGGACAGCATCAAATAATTACAGCTGCTCCACAGAG
This sequence comes from Galbula dea, assembly GCA_013399015.1. NCBI lineage: Eukaryota > Metazoa > Chordata > Aves > Piciformes > Galbulidae > Galbula > Galbula dea. The sequence continues at coordinate 1,461,436 of VWZX01009189.1, read as the reverse complement.
CTTGCAAAGATGATAGAGCCAAGTTCTTCTCAATAACGTCAGGCAGCCTAACAGAGCAATGGGTACAAAAGCATCTTGGGAGGTTCAGGTTGGTCATTTGGAAACGTGTACTGCCAGTGTGGCACAGCACCAGGGCTTGGGGCCAGAGAGGCTGTGAGATCTCCATTCTTGAAGGTCTTCAGAACTCAGACACACTAAACCATGGCTTGTCCAATGCTGCAAATAGTCTTGGAGATAACTCAAGAGGGGAGCTCACTCCTGCATCCAAAGGACAGGGGACTTTCATCTGGAAAGTGACATGCCTCGAAGGGACTTGCTACTCCAAACTATTGTGTACTTGTGTTTTGAGAGAGGAGCTAGGCTTGAAATGTCGCTATGTTACAGCTGATAAGTGAGGTTTAATTGCAGAAAAGAAGGTCTATCAGTCATCTTGCTCCTGAGGGGACTAGCTCTTCAGAAGGAAAGGCTGAGGGATTTTAATGGAGCTAACTGAAACTTCCACCACAGAGCTAGGATGTTGGCATTTAGCTGGAGAGGAGAAAACATCATCTTTTCTTTTGGGAGAAAATCCCTCAAAACCCAAGAAAATGTCATTTCCTCAGAGTGTAAGGAGTGAGCTCCTGCTGCCTTAAACTCCTGCCTGAATGGAGGCTGCGTGCCTGGGATGGTATGTGTGGTCTGTCAGGGTTTACAGAAGATGGATTAGTGCTTTCCTTCTGTGGAGGTTAGGCTGGGTAATTTGGGAAGGAGATATTTGTATGTGTGTGTGTGATGGAGGTGTGACCCTGTGCGTATAGGCCATGTAACATCAGTTCCCTGTTTGCAGAGACCATATCTCATTCTAGAGATTTTCAAGGCTGTAGTGCAAAGTGGTGGTGACTGGTCTTTGGTGGCTGGTGTCCCCAGAGAAAGAGCACTGGGTGCATCTCCATAAATACATGCAGGGAGTCCTGCTAGCTGCTCTGTCAGAAACAACATTGCTTTTAGCTCCCCACTGGGAGAGGGGGACACATGTTCTGGTTAGTTGGCTTCAGCCCATTTTGTGAGCGTGGAGACACCAGGCGTCACTAGCACAGCAAACCTCAATTAGTTCTGGAAGCAGCAGGCACAGGATTGAACTTGCTCCCTGAGGCGACAGTGAGGAAACCAGGCTTGAAAAGTGGCTGTTTCCTGGGCAAACACAGAGCTCACAGTACTGCACCCCAGTGCTGGTGCTTGCAGAGCCCTGTGGCCTCCCCAAGAGGAGCAGAGGCTCCAGACAGTCCCAGGAGGTGTTTCTTTGCTAATAGCTGGTTCAGGAGACCAGAACTGGAAGCACTGGGGTGTGATAACTCCACCGCAATGCTGTAGATGTCAGCAAGCTCTGTAGATTAAAATCCCAGCCAGGTCCCAAACCAGCTCTTAAAGCCATCTCCAGCAAGCTCCATCCTCCTTCAGATGGAGATCCAAAGTCTCCATTTTCAGCCACCTCCCCACCTTTAACAGCTTGCCCCTAAAAGGGTCAATAGTAGCTTGTTAACACATCCTTGCTGGTCAAAAAGCCATTTTCAAGTAGGCTTTGCTGGTGTTACTGAGTTATGCACTGTCTTTGCTTCCTGACTGGTTGTCCAAGGTTACTCTGAGTCTGATCATGAGAGCTGCAGTCACTGCCAGGACTGGCATGCTCATGCATCCTTAGCCATCAGAGTTCCCCTTCTCTTGCCAGGGTGTGAAACCCTTCCTCCAAATCAGCTTCTGTCATCTTGGCTGCAATGGGAAACCAGCAGAGCAGAGGGGATGCTTAATTACAGGAGAAATCCTTTACTGGGAGGCAGGTACAGGTGAGATTTCAGCAAATAACACTGAACTTCTGTGTTAAACAGCATCACTCAGTGGGATTGTTCTGCTGCAGATGCTCCTTCCCTCCAGCAGTGGTACCTACCTGAGCCCCAGTCCTGGCCCAGCAGCTGCTCTGCCCTCTGGCTCCCCACTCCAGGGGCTTTGCTTCATTAACTTTCTGATAAGTTGAGAGTTCAGCACTGAATCTTAAGAAATCTGCAATGAGGACAAGCCTTATACAAGGGTAAAAATAGCCTTCATCATTTAGGCAATTATTTAATTAGCCTCATTCACATGAAAGCACAGAGTGGCGTGGGAAGACTTTTCCACTGTTGTTGTTGTGCTGTGCTCGTTCACTTTGTTTGCTTTTCCCTTGCCATTTGCTGTGCTCCCTGACATAGATACAGGGACCAAAAGCACTTTCATGTGGTGTATGGAGGGAGGTGAGCTCAAGCTGGGAGAAGGTGCTGCACAGAGCCAGGGCAGCACTGCAGGGAAGCAGGAGAGGTTCTGGGACACGGGCTTAATGTGTCATCATGTCATATCGGGAAGCAGGTAGCTTCTTCCGATGCTGTCCCTTCTGCATCCTTCCTCTGACCTTTGTTGCAGGTAAAGGCTGTGGCACATCCAGGATGACTTGCAGCTACTTGGCAGGTATCTTAGAGGCCATACTCTGCACCTCACTGTTCATAGCATCGTTCATTTGTTCCCAGCTAAAGCAATCTGTGTTAGTCCTTGTATAGTCCTTAAGACTAGAACTGACTGGTGAAAGACGGGAAGGTAAAACAACCATTTATTAGAAGGAACTGTGATGCTAGAGTAGCACAAGGCTTAAGATAGGGGGACTAGATTGGTCCTTAATATGTGGGCAGAGCAGCACCCTGCTATCAGCCAGTACCTGCCAGCTCCATGGTGACTGCATCCCTTGGTCCTCACTGTCCCACACAGACCTTATGGACTACACATGGTTTGCAGGCACAGCTGCTCAAAACCTTTGTCTTTGCTCCTGGCAGGGTTGCACAAGCTCACCTGTTTTGGGAGAGCTGGTGGTCAGATCCCCTCCATCTTCCTTTGACTCACATGAGTCCCATTCATTACTGAGGGAGCTGAATGAATTCTGTCTTCCTGAATTATTTCTGAAGATATTAGGTCTTCTCAGATTGTTCATCTTCCCCAGAAATGACAGCTTGCAGGCACCTGGGAATAAATGGTGTCTTGGAACAATTTCATTGTTTCTATTCCAGGCAACAGGAATTCCTCAGATCTTGACATCAGTCCCCAAACCCTGGTGTGTTAGCATAACCTCCAGACAGCTATGAGTTACTTGACCCAGAAAAAGGATAGGATTTATTATGAACCCTGGGAGACCAGTGTCCTTGCAGCTCCTGTACCCTAATGGTGCACAGCATATTGTGCGCTCCTCTGGCTGGGATTTTCTTGTCAAAACAGCTCTCTGTCACCAAATGCCACTTCCACAAAATGAGCTTTTGTGTGTGAAATCAAATCAATGTTGATTAATTTTTCATTTGGGAAAAGAGGGGGAAAAAAAGCCTTGTTAAAAATGTCATGATGCCTTCTCTCTTCATTCTCGCAAGAAGGGCTTCAATTCTTTATCTCTTAATGACCTTTTGTTTAAAGCCTTTGTGTTTTATGAGAAGTATTCAAAAGGGATGAAGCAAAATGAAGTGTTAAATATCTTTTGAAGCAAAACTTGTCAATTTCCATGAAATCTTAAAACATTATTTGTATTTAAGGGCAGGCAGGCAGGAGTCACACTTCTTTATCTCTCTGATTTTTTTGCCTTTTTGTCCTAATCCGAGCATACTTCCCAAGGCTCCCAGCTCTGCCCCGGCTGACACGTGCCAGCCTCTCCCACTACACTGTGTGCTGTGAGGACAGCTCTGACTTCTGCCTCGACCCTGCTCACATCCTCAAATCTCTCTCGAGGTGATGGTGCTGCAGCTGAGTGTAGGGGTCAACCCTTTTAGCCTGGCTAGAGGCTGACGTCTTTCTCTGCAGCACTGGAGCTGCTGCAGTGACCTGCAGGATCATTTCCTCTCGGCTCCTGGAGCTGCTACATGTGTTTTTGTCAGCTCGAGCTCCCTTGCTATGCCAAACTGGGATGACAGCATCCCAGAGCTGTGACAGGAGTCAACATGGAAGCACAGGCATGGTCATGCCATCAAACCATGGCTGCATCCTGCTCCCCTTCTCTCAGCAAAGAGCTCAGCCATCCTGAGGAGCTCTCAGCTCTGACTCCCCCTCCTTGGCAGCCCACCTCCTCCTCTCTAACCACATCTACCTTCATGAAGATGTTCTTTCATGCTGTGTGCAGCATTCCCCAGCAAGTCTGCCTAATCAAAAAGCTTTAAAAAAATTGCTTTAGTTGCTCTTTACTTTTTTTTTTTAATGAGTGTCTCTCAGTTGACTGACTAAACTGGACCAGCATCTAGCACAAAGGATCATTTTGTTCTGCAAGCGATGTATCAGCGTATGGCTAGGACACTGAGCTTTCTCACCTAGCCCTGGAGTCTTGGCTTTGTTGAAGAGATGCAAGGCAACAGGATCACATGGTGGAGGATGTGTAAAGTGTAAATCATCGTGAAGCATAGCATAGCCCTCGTGTGCCACTGTGTGCCTTGTGCATGCTTCAGCTGCAGGCTGGAAAGGCAGGAGAGGAACACAGGGAAGGTGACACTAAGGCACAGTCAGTTGGGGCGAAGCTTTCATCACTGTGGGAGCTTATTTTTAGAGCTGGCCCACATTGTTTCATGCACATTAAGGCGTTTTGTTTGGTTTGTGTTTTTTTTTTTATCCTGGGAAAAAGGGTTTTTGACCTACATAAAAAGGTTTGCATAAAGCTTTTGTATCCTTAAAAATCACTCATAAAACTTCTTTTTAAAGAAAATAAAAAATAGTTGTTTCAAGTTATTTGAAAATAATGGAAAAAAATTCTCTCTGATTTTGTTAGTTTTCCTTCCCTCGTTTCCTTTTTTTTAAACTCTAAGTAAAAAGCAGAGTAGTGGGAGAGAAAGGAGAAAGGAGTCAATAAAGAAAACTGAACATTTCTATTTTCTACGTGAAAGAATTAGAATTGAACTGGAAAATGTTCTTTCAACTTGAAAAAAAATCAGGAAAAAGTTTTGGCTGAAGGGTAAATATAAATGTTTCCAGTGAAGATGTTCTGAGGGGAGAACAGTTATTTTGGAGCATTTCTCCTCCCCAGCCCCATGGGTTGCCTTTAGTAGTGCACTTAAAAATGTGAGCTGCACAGATCACAGCCAGTGAACGTTTGGGTTCCTCCTCGGGACTGCCTTTGCTGCTGTTGCTTGAGGGAACAAACTCTCTGATGGGGGAATGCAGAGTTAGAATGTTTTTGCTCCCAGGTTAATGGGCCCACATGGACAGTTTTGACCTCTGGAGCTGGAATTTCACCCATTGACAGGGCACAAGCACTCGCTCTCATGGTTAGTAAAATCTTCTGTCTTACCTGAAGCTATGAGGGACAGCTCCAGAATCATTAAGCCTTTATGAAATCATGGAATCATAGAAAGTTTTGGCTTGGAAGGGACCTTTAAAGGGCAGGGGAAACCTCCATGGGCAGGGAGACCTTCCACCAGCCCAGGCTGCTCAAAGACCCATCTAACCTGACCTTGAACACTTCAAGGGATAGGGCATCCACTTCTCTGGGCAACCTGTTCCAGTGCCTCACCACTATCCCAGTAAAGAACGTCTTCCTACTAGTTAAGCTAAATCTCCCCTCTTTCAGTTTGAAACTGTTAGCCCTTGCCCTATTGCTACACTCCCAGGTAAAGAGTGTGATAACTCTGTGTATCTTTCCACTGCACAGAGCAGAGCTCTCCATGCACGTGTCACTTTTTGTCTCCCTGGCACCAAATCCCTCTCTGCTTTCTGACACATATGTCTTTCACTGGAATCTCTTCTCCCAGCCTCCAGCTCTCAAACAGCCAAGCAGCATTTGTCTGTCTCCAACAAGTAGCCGCTGAGCCTGAGAAATGCATTAGCTGCCTGACCTGGTTCCAGCCAGGTGTGAAAAGATGCAGTGGCTCTGGCTCCACTCCACCTTTTTTGACCATGTGAGGAGAGGCAGAAGGTTTCTCCTCTCTCCACCAGTTCACATCATTCAAGTTTACTTAAAAAAAAAAAAAAAAAGATAGGAGTGGCAAGAGGATAGACAGAGCCAGTCACGGGGAAAGCTGGGCAGATTAAAACATTTACTGGGCTTTTCGGACTAGAAATGAAAGAAACCCCCTTCAATTAGCCATCTGCCCAAGGACCTGAGCAGGAAGGGATAGAAGCTAGAAGCTTTTGCAGGACCAAGGGGAAACTGCCAGCTGTGAGGTGGCTTGTGGGCTATAAGTCAGGTGGTGTTATCAGAGGGGTGTTTAGCATGTGCTGTTATGAAAGTGATGATGCTAAGGAGGGACCTTCCCTTGGAGGACTGCCAGAAGGCTCTGTCTCGCTTCTCTGCCTTCCTTTGCTTTCTTCTGCAGCTCTCCTGCTTCTTGGGGATGACCTGCTTTTGCAGTCCTAAATCTGTGCTCAATGTGGGAGCTTCTCCTTGGCAAGGGCTGGTGTTCACGTCTGGAGCAATAAGATTTGCTCGCTCGCCTGGGGAGGTGATGTGGCTGCTGGGCAGCGTGGTTATATCTCACGATCTTTGTCCTCCAGAACCAAGGACCTCCTGTCTCCATACCTGCATATCCCATGTATCAGCACACTTTGGGTCACTTACCACCGTTTTGTGAGGCAAATAGGGCACCTGGGAAGGCAAGAAACAGCTGTTCTGCCTCCCCAGGCTTCAAGCATCCACTCCTTGCACACGCACGAAGAGGCTCCTTTTACCTAGCAAACAATTATTTAACAATGTATGCAAATAGCATAATTACTGTTATTTGTTTAGCTGTTGTAAGTGTTTAAAATGTAAATGTCAACTTTGGGATTTTTGCAGGGTACATGTGCGTTGTTGTTGGCTTTCTCTTTCCTGCCTGTGTTCTCCCTGGATTGCAATTTGATGAATTTCTCCTGGTCCTAGAAAAAAAAGCTAATGTGATTCCTCTTACAGCGATTACAGCAGAAGACGCCGAAGTGAGGATTACTCACAGTAACTCCTCTTACTTAGCAGATCTGAGTGGGAGGCAGGATTCATTACACCGAGCAGAGAAACAAAGAGGAAATGTCTTTCAGCTGACTGCTTGTGTCTGCCGAGGCAGCACCCTTGCCGGTGCCAGGGCTTCCCTTCCTGGAAGGCAAAGGGGTCAGGCAGGGCAGCGACAGCCAGGTCAGGATCTTGGCAGTGGGCTCACAGGGACCAGTTCTGGGTCTGCCATAGTTTCTCCATGCACAGGAGGAGCGTCAAGCTTGAACTCTGGATTTCTAGGAGGTGATTTTTTTTCTCTGTAATGTGATATCAAAATCATGTTACAGACACCCTGGTGTGGATCTACCCCACTTACATGCTCAAAGCAGAGCCCTGGCACTCAGTACAGTGATGTTTTCCAAGTCTAATGTCTCACCATCACCTGTCCTGTCTTGTATTTGGTGTAAACCGAGCACAGGGGAGATGGTCATCGGTAGGTAGCCTGTAGTTCATGCAATGGATCCAAGGCTTGTTACCATCACCTGTGCAGGACTTGGGGAGTCAGTCCCTACTCTAGCTGCTATTGAGTGGCTCTTGCAGTCCAGTCTGGTCCATACCGTGAAGGCTGTTACAGACAGGTCAGGACCTCTGCAACTGCAGCACCTCTGCTGCTCTTTCAGGGTGTCCCATACTCACAGGGGAGGACCCAACCATCCTGAGGCTTAAGAGCTTTCTCAGATGCACAGCTCCAAGATGAACCCAGTTGGATTTGTCAGCTGGCAGCAAGCCTGGCACCAGCTTTCCATTCAGTTGGCACAGAAGCCAACCTAGGACTTGGTGTGAAAATGGGAAGGCTGCATTGCTCCTGTATCCCACCCTCCATCTCCTTTGTGGCCCCTATCCATACAGCATGACAGGACATGGAGCTTGTGGTTTTCATGTGAATCCCAGGTTGGGAGAGAGATGTAAGAGATTTTCACCCCCAGTGTGAACCAGGGGAACTGGAAAGAGCAAGGCAGTAAACACAACCAGCAAATTGGTTTCTGGAGGAGAGGGGAGAGCTTCATGCCCAGCTCAGCCCTGGGAGGTGAGTCCCAGAGCATGGTGCACAGCCAGGGCACTCACTGCTTGTGGCAGGAGGGAGTTCAGGACTTCTCCACGTGCAGATGCTGCCACTGAACTGTGTGTGAGTCCATGCCCAGCATGGATCCAAGTCCACTGGGTTCAGTGATTGCAGCTGAAGACGGATTGAGGTGTAAGCCTACACAGGGTGGCGGTGAAGCAAAAGCTAGGCCCTGTGGAAAGGTTGTGGGATGTCAAGAAGATGCTGATTCAGGCTTTTGTGCTGCTTGAGGTTTCCCCTATGCCATCTGGCAAGAAACAGGTTGCTGGCACAGGAGCACTTTGGCACGATGGCTAAGTGCTAAGAGTTGGTGCCTGGTTCAGACGCGTTCAGCTCCTAAATGGGATTGTCCATGCTCTCTGGACTGGCTTGTTAGTGCCCTGCTGTTGGTGCAGGTACCTACAGCCGTGAGTGGTGCAACTGATCCCTGGACACTTGCACCAGACAGTCAGGCCATGGGGTGGAACCAGCAAAGCTGCTTCTTTCTTAATTGCAAAGACAGGAATCCAGTGACCTTTGGCAGATTTTGTAGCCCAGCAGGCTCGTGTAATTGAAGCCAGTGATGATTTGTCATGGCTCTAGGCTCTCCCTATCTATTTCGTTCCTGTTTGCTCCCTCAGTCGCTCTTATTCCCACTTTCTTTTGCCTTCTTTGTGATCTCATTATCTCTCTGCCTCTGTCTCACTCTCTTCAACTGTAGCACTTCCCAGCATGAAGAGTTACCTCAGGATCTATTCATCTTCAAGGGCTTTAGGTTTTGTTCCTCACGCTGTTTTCTCTGCTTCACATCCATTATCCAAGAAAACTTCTTACATCCTGTGACCAGAAGACTTGCACTCTCCAGAAAATTCCAGTCCATTCCAAGAGTAATCATAAATAATGCATTGCTGTGGTCAATATCCCCAAAGCAGCCATGAGCTCCAAATCCCAACTTTCTACTCCAATCAGGTGGAGGTTGAAGCAACATTATCATTTTTGTTTAAATTCCTTTGTAGGTGGAAGGTTCAATGCCATTAGCATATTTCAATTCAGGCCATTCTTATTTTAATTAGCCCTAAGTAATTAGTTCTAATTCATTGCCACTTTTTGCTCTGCGTATTTTGGGTTATTTACTTCCCTTGCTAAGTAACAATTTGATGTAATTATGTGCTACTCATTCTTTCTATTTACATATGCTCACTCACTCAGATTTTCTCGTTGAAATTTCAACAGATCCTTTGAATTCCCTCTTGAATTGTTTTCTGAGTTGTCAGCGGTGTGGAAATTGTGGGGTGGAAAGAGAATTGATCCTCTTTTCTGGACATCCCTGATGCCAAAGGCAGTGACAGTGCATGTGAGCACCTGGGCTGGCAGTGGGCTGCTCTTGGCAGGGAAGGTTCTTTGCTAGGCTTTGCTCCTGGAAGTCTGAATTCCCATATGGAAGGAGTTTGGGGAACATATCCAACTCTCTCTGTCTTCCTCTTGGGCTGCTTAGCCCAGATGCTAAAGGGACTAGTCACTGTTGCTGATTGCCTTCATTTTCTTTCTACAGCCAGAGATGCTTTCAGATGGCTTCTCTTTCCAGTAGTGCAGTGCCTCTGTTCCTCAACAACTCTGCACCCTTTAAAATCCTGTGTGCTTGGAGACATTTTGGGTACTTTGAGCAAATTTGTCACATTTATATATGGCAGTTCCTTAACTGGAATGTACTTTTTTTCTCATCAGCCATTTTCCTAAATCCTCTCAAGGACCATATTCTTGTCTTCATCATCTTGTCTCATGGATTGTCCTTCTCTTAGAACCTTTTCCATAGCTGAGATACTGAGAGGACTGTGGTTTATCCATCTGAGGCTATTTGCTGATTAGCTCCTCTGAATCCATCTTTTTCACTCCCTCAAAACTGGATTCTGAGAGGCCTTCACATGACTCCCTGCAAAACTGTGGATTTCATGCTCACATGGGGCATGTGCATACCTGTGTGTATATGCCTAGCAACTTTTTAAGTGTATTATCCAACTCCAGCTGAATTTGATAGAGGGTAGCAGTCTCAAAAATAGCAAGTTCCCTCAAGGTTTGAGCAGACAGGCAGAAGTAGAAGAGAGATGCCCTACTTCTACTGAGCAAAAAGCTGCCATGTTGTGCTGAGCCTTTATTTGATGCCAGCAAATCCATTTGGGAGAGAGCACACATCTCAGTACCCCACCCACAGGAAGGACTTCAATCAGGATGTGCACCTTCTCGGACGTCCAAGTCAATCAATCTCAAGGAAAGCAGGGTTTGATAGTTCTGGTGCTCTTGGATCTACTTGGGTTTGTTGGTTTTTTAATTTTTTTTTTTCATTTTCAAATAGCTTTTTCAGGAAAATCTTATCAGCCCTTTTAATCCATGCACCATTAGCAAACACTGCTTGCTTCATGAATATGCACGTTGGCAATGTGTAACGTTGGCTTAACCGCGCCCATTGAAGTTGATAATAAAACTCCTTCTGACTTCAAAGAGAACAGAGTCAGGCAATGCTGAGTGCTTTGGAAAATCCCACCCCTGGTTGTTATTTTATTTTTAACACATCTACTCAGGAGCTGTGGGATGGGACTAAATACTCAAGAATGAGTAAAGAGGGGGAAAAAAAAAGATCAAACAACCAAAAGTGAAAATCCAGATTCTGAAGTAAATATTTAATGACCTGCCTTTGGATCTGAGTCTTACAGTGGGAGCAGTTCTCCTTTGGTGTGAGGAAGGGTCACAAACTATTGTATTGAGGCATGAGAGAGCTGCTATGCACCTCACACTGGCCTCCATCCATGATCTTATCGTTGAGGCCATTGGTGGAATTTTAGAATGCCACAAAGTGTGGGAACTTCAACCTGTGTCAAAGCTACTTGTGCTCATGGGTTGGAATAGAATTGATTCTTTAAATTCTGCCCCTATGCTTGTGGTTTTCAAGTCTCTGAGGGCCCAGAGAGGGACTAGTTCCCTCTGCCAGCACAAGGACAAGGCAAAGACCCAAAGCATCCTCTGGGTTACAACTTTGCCAACAAGCAAACTAGAAGCCACTTTGATCCTATCATAAATGATCCATTCCTCCATCCCCCTCTTGCTGTGTGTTGTGCAGGGAGAAGGCCTTGCAGTGTTTTACAGCTCTTCAGCTTTCTTTCAGATGAATTACGTTCTCAGGTCTCCATTGTCCCATATGTGGTGCCATAGCTTCCAAACTGCCATGGGGAGGTGAAGGATCCCTACTACCAAACAGTTCAGCAGAGCACTGTGCACCCAGCTGAATTCAAGGAGCGTAAACACAATTGTAGCACATAACTGATTTCAACTCCCTTAACATAAGCACATATATTTACCTGTTTTGCTGAATCAGGGCATGTTCTCCTTACAGGGACTTTGTGTTTTAGTGTTGGCTATTTTGGTTACCTTCTCCTAAGATTATTTCCAGTGGAAAGAACACAGTATTTTTCATTCCAACAGTATTTTTGGTAACAGTTACTATTTCCTGACAATATGTCTGTATTTTAGGACAAAACCAAATTACATGTTGGAAGCTCCTTTCCCCACTGCAGTTTCTCCAGCACTGTTCACGAGCCAGTAACATCAAGACCATGATCTGGAAGAGGCACAATAGACACTATATTAAGTTTTATACAGACTTGCCATCAAATTACATGCAATAGCTACTTGATCATGTTATATCAATCCATTTTCGCCTGTCCATTTGCAAAGCAATTGCTTTTATCTTGGCTTATTTTTTAACTCAGAGCTTGCAAGGATTTTTCCTATAGTTTTTGTCTGATAGCAGCAGAATTCTCCTGTTCATCTGTTTTAGTACAATGTGATTTTGTTGGTGCCCAGTTGCATCATAAGGGGTATAGGCAAAAAGGACCCTCTCACTGCAACTCATTTTAATTGTTTTTCTGCTTTTTGTCTTTTATCTGCTTCTTGAAGTGGAGTCTATAAAAATCATGATAGCAGTTAGGACTGGGTGCTGTGAAACAGTTATGCCAAAACCAGTGACAAATATTTTTTTCTTTTCCTCTCCTGCCTGCCACCATGTTCCAGAAGGCTGTAATTTACCATCCACATCTGGAATATTGTGTTCAGTTCCGGGCTTCTCAGTTTAAGAAGGATAGGGAACTGCTGGAAAGAGTCCAGCGCAGAGCCACAAAGATGATGAAGGGGCTGGAACATCTTCCTTATGAGGAAAGGCTGAGGGAGCTGGGGCTCTTTAGCTTGGAGAAGAGGAGACTAAGGGATGACCTCATCTATGCTTTTAAATATGTGAAGGGTGTCTGTCAGGGGAATTGGGTCAGGCTCTTCTCAGTGGAGCCTAGTGATAAGACAAGGGGCAATGGTTGTGAGCTGAAGCATAAGAGGTTCTGTGTGAATACAAGACAAAATTTTTTCTCAGTTCAGGTGCCAGAGCACTGGCACAGACTGCTCAGAGAGGTTGTGGAGTCTCGTTCTCTGGAGAGATTCAAAAGCTGTCTGGACGTGTTCCTGTGTGACCTGGTCTAGGGAATCCTGCTGTGGCAGGGGGGTTGGACTTAGATGATCTTTTGAGGTCCCTTCCAACTCCTAACATTCTGTGATTCTGTGATCAAACTTCTATGAGTTTGAACCAGTCTTTTCAGCTCAGTAGATTATAGGTAAAATCATACTCCTTGGCTGCGCCATGTGATTGTTATTGCCATACAAATCCTAAGTACTTGGGTTATCTTCTGGGCTATTTTCCTAATAATCAAGTGTTTTAGGAAAAAACAGGAGGATCATAACTGTGAAGAATTGTATTATGTTGCATCTTTTGCCTGTTCCCTGAGATGAAAAGGGTTAATTTTCCATTGCTCTATATCTGGTACAAACTCTGTATCAGTACAATTAACTCAATTTGGTGTAGGTGAGCACAGAACAGGGCATTATCTTATGGTGTTATCTTATACTACAGAGTTTTCTTGATGGTTGATTCCTCAAACTTGGTTGTGAAATGACCTACAGAGGCTGAAAGAGTTTCCAGTTTGGGTTCAATACTTAATGATTCCTAACTTCCCTCCCATGCAGTGATTGTTCTTCTGGTCAGTACTTTTACTTGAAGCTTATTACTGGTTTACTCCAAAAATGGTTGTGAAGAGCTATACTTGACTCCATTTTTTTTTAAATTAAAAAAAAAGGCTGTAAAGCTATGGTTGCACTTGTTTCTAAGTGTTACTTGCAGAGGTAACCCATAGAATAAGTAGAAATCAGGAAGAAATAAGTTGAACAAATGCTGCTTTATCTGCCTGGTTGGAACCTGCATGCTTTGTTCTAGATTGCAGTTTTGTTCTGAAACTTAACCTAAAGGCAACTTGTGGGATGAAACTTCTAGGTATATTAAACTCATCTTATAATGTTTATTTTTGTATATGGACAAGAGATTACACATCTTGTTTTGAGCTTCCAAAGTCATCATCAAAAGCAGCATTACTTTTGTGAGTTCCTAACTTTGTAGTCTGGTGTCTGTCTACAAGAGTTAATTCATGGAAATCTAAAGAAGTGGTTGCAGGCAGGATGGCACCAAAAATATGGAAATATAGCATCTGGGTAGAAAGGGTTGGTTTTTCCAACATTTCCATTGAAATGATATTTTTCTGCCAGATGAACAGATGCAGTGAAAACAGACTGTCTTATCTGCAGCCTTTCTTTTGGGGAGATTAAATGAGGGAATTCATCTATCAAAACATTGTTTCATTTGATTAAATAGCAGATATTTATAGCATCTCTAAACATAAACTAAACTGAGAGAAAAAAGCTTCACAAGGAATAGCCACCCTACAAAGAGCAGAGTTTTCTGCCTGCAAAACTATTTTTAAATTCCTATTTCTTGACCTAGAAGAAACCTAACCCCAGGTAGGGTCAATGTGGTTTACTAAGCACTACGGCTGTTGGGCAGACTACAGATGCTCATGTTTTGGTCTGATTCTGTGGGCTGCAGATATGTTTGCTTACAGATTTCCCTTTATTTCAAATTAGAATAACAACAACATACCTCATGTTTTTCAGAAGTCTGCCTTTGGCTTATGTTTCAGGGTAAGCTCTGGAATGGATACCTAGAAAGCCTGAAAATTTAACAATGAGATGATAGAAAAATGTGTGAATTGCAGGAAATGGTAAGATTTTGACATTTGCATTCTGAATAGAATATTAAATTAATGTAAAATTATATAGCAGGTTAATTTTAATGTCATTTAGATATGAATATTTGAAGATTTTATTATGTGATAAAAAATAGGCATGAAAAATTCTCCTGAAGTCTTGAAAATTAAATGTTTGCTTTATCAAAACATTTCTAATTCTTTTAAAATGTGGTTTTACCACAACTAATTCATGTCAGGAGAAACATCAGTTTTGCTGAAATGCAGCTTTCTAGTAGGAAAGTGAATCAACATCTGACCAGGACTTACCTGACTGTAGAGCTTGCTGGTCACAGCCTCTGCCAAGATGAAATGGTTTTTAGCCCTTTGACCATTGACATGATATTATAGTGTTGGGTTTTTAGGTTTTGTCATTCTCCTGACTGAGCTACATCATCTGTTTAAAATAATTTTGCATTTATTCTGAAAAATTTCCATATTTTTGTACACTTATGAACTCTCTTGGAAGAAGGCAAGACAAGCTCTTTTATCTTACAGCCCCTTTCATGGAAGTCTCCTTTGGCCATTTCTATTTGCAGTTTTCTCTTTTCCCTTGATTGTGCATTGAGATTTCTGCTAGACATTTTAGTACTCTGTCTTGCTTTTGGTTTGCAGTGTTCATCTTTGGAGTCTGAAGTCTTTGTATTTCTTACTGAGGGAGGCAAGTTTTGTCATAAGTATATTTTCTTTACATTGTTAGAAATTTCAAGAATTTTCCTGAATTAAGAGCTTTCACTGCTTCTTGTAAGATATCATCATGAGTAATCCTGAGTCATTTAATTTTACATACTCTAAAATATCTTTTTAAAGATGGTCATACTGACATTTGTGTTCTCTATCAATGTAGTATTTAATCCTGTGTCTAATGCTGTGTTCTCCCTGCTTTCCAGTGAACAGCCTGAACCAAAAATATACCTGAGAGTTTTCCATCAAATCTTTAAAGTCTGCTTGGAAAGATGATTATTGACTTCAGTTAAATGATGTGGTCTTCTGCAGAAATCAAATTGCCTTATATATTCACCAGCTGTATTTAAGAACTAGCATTTGGGTAGCACTTTCCAGATTTAGAATAGAAAAATCTCTCATGTGGTGTCTTTCCTTAAGATATCTCCAACACTTCACAGTCATGTTGGCCTGTTTTTAAATACAGGAAGATTTAGGCACAGCTTTAGAAGCTTGTCTCAGGTAACTCAGTCACTGAATCAGGCAGAAAAAGAGAAACCAAGCCAAAAAGGAGAAGCCAAGCCATCAGTGCTCTCTCTGTCCTGCTGAACCATCATGCCATTAAGTAAATCTGTTCAGTTCACAGGAGTCTCACTTATATCACTAGGCTCTAAGAAGCCCCTGTGTTGTGCATGTGTGTATGTTCCTAGACAGACAGATAGATGCACACTTCACGTGTCTGCATTACTTTTGGTACTGCACTGTGAGCTGAAGGTCTTGTTCAACCCTGAACACATTGAACAGTCTTGAATCATCCTTGAACACATTCTCTTGAGTATCTTAAATAAGTATGATCCATCTTGATTTTCCAGACAAGTCAGGAAAAAACCACTGTTTTTTTCTGACAGGCATAAACCAATTTGTATAGAGAACTGAAGCCTCCAAGGCATTTCCCTGGCCCCTAGGAACCCTTTGGCTTCCAGCCATCAGCTTTTTGTTGTCAGCTGCATTCTGCTTCTGGCAGTAGTATGCCCCAGGAAAGAGCACAGATCTTTCTCCTTGTGAATTAAAGACCACAACTCTGGCTAGTTTAAAATCCTCATCTTTGTCTTTAGCCTGATGAATTTTATTCCCACTCTTCTTGCATGTTTGTTTGCTTTAGAGAAGGGTCCTGACCTGACTTTTATAATTTAGCTGCCCTGCTCAGAACCAGTTGCAAGCATTTCCTTTAGGAAGCTATTTATGGATGGCAGTCTGGCTTTCCTCTGGTAACTTCTCCTTCCATTCATTTCCCTATTTCTACTTGTTTTTCTCATGTTCATCTTTGAAGTTGCAATGCCTGGTTTTCCTGTAGAGTTCCTACATCTCCAGTCCTGGGTTTTGCACAGATTACCTGGCCCATGGAGTATTGCAGGAGTGGGAGCTGGAGAAGTTTGGGCGTGGTGGCTCCAAGAGATGTATAGGTCTTGCTTTTCTGAGAGGATTGAAATTGCTCCCCACTGAAGTCATGGCAGTAATAATCTCGTTGGTTTCTCAAAGACTCACAGAAAGAAGCACCTGGAAGACAGTAGCACTATTTTGCAGTGTAGGTTATTATCGTTGACCCTGGACTATGGCAAAACTGAGTCATGGAGCCTTTTGTATGCAAAATAGCTCTCAAGATTGCAACCAAACCCTTAAAATTGCAAGATGTGGCTGCTCAAAGCTGGGAAGATGGGTACAATAATACAGCTGAATTTTTAGAACTAAAATGTTGGTTTATGGAGGCTTGGGATTGCTAATCTCAGGAAAACCCAAGTTTGGTAAAAGGCTTGATCTTTTTGAAGATGTTTTTGAAGAGGCTACATTCAGCTGAGAGACTAGTTGCTGCTTTCCTCCCAGGACTACAAAATTACAGCTTTCAGGCCACGCTTTGGAAGGGATTGGATGTAATCTGTACCTTTTGCATGCCATAAATGAATTAGATGAGATAATCAGGCACCAGAGTGTCCTTAGGTCTTAGTTAAATATTGAGATCACCACAGCATGTCCTTATGATGAGGAGACAGGATTTTTCCTCTTCCATCCCTTGCCTGCAGAGAGAACTGCTTCTCTTGTGTCTGTTCACTGTCAGTGTTGGCCAAGTGCTCTCAACCTGCTATTGCCATGACACTGTATTTGCCACAGTTGGGTTGCTCTTGCCAGCCAACCACTGCCTCTTTTAGCAATATAAACATTAAGAGTCTAGGCTATGTTCATCATCTAGGCTCCTCCATAGTCAGTGGAGAAAGTTCAACACCTCCAGAATGTAATTCATCCCATCCAAAAATAGATGTCTAAGACAGGAAGAATGAATCACTCTCTGGGGGCTGGTGCACATCTCTCTGTTCACAGATGATAAAAGAAGTCTAGACAATTACCTTAACCTAGACATCCAGCTGCAAGGCACCCTCAGCTGCATGAGATCTAGCTATGCATTCAGGTCCCTAAAGACAGATTTTAAAACCCCTGTTCAAATGCGAACTAGCTTTCTGATTTTCCTGATGCTTTCAAGCTGAAGTCACTTTTGACAATCAGACTTCTTCTGCCTCAGTGAGACACATATGGCAGTTTCACCATAACTGAATAGCTTTTTAATGAAAGGGTTTTTAACCCTCAGTCCCATCTGGGAGTTATCCATGAGAAGTTGATGATGGTTTGAGGAATATTTCTTTCTATTACTTACTGAATCATTGCCACCATTAAATATTGCTGCATAATTTCCTCACAAGGAGTCTGTTCCATGTAGATAATATTCAAAATGTGGTCCCCATGGGTTACTTTGATTGAACATATGCCACACAGTATGTCCTCCATGAGCAGGAGCACAACTCTTCAGCTGGTAGCTGCAAAAACTTGTATTTGTGAGTTCATTTCTCATGGTCTGAAATTCATCTACCATCCTCACTCTTGCCTTCCTGTGAGCTCGTTTGTTAAAGCATTTGGGGAAAGGCAATGAATGACTGCAGAAGGAAAGGGAAAAGACAATAGAGCAAGAAGACCATAAGGAGTTGCAATGTATCCATGGAGCCCTGGAGAAGGAGGCTGCAGAGGAGGCAGCTGGGAGAATTTGAAGCCTCTCACACTAGACAAGCAAAGAGCTATCATATCCACCATTGTAGGTCCTCACTGCTCACCTTGACCCATGGAGATGACCACTGCTGGACCAAAACCAGCAGAGTAACCGAGGGCACTTGAACATGGACTGCTCCCCTTGCCAGCCAGCAAAGCCACCTTCAGCTGCATTTCCATGAAGAGATCAGACAGTGAGCAAAGGCAAGCACAGCCCAGCTTCAGCCCCAGGTGGTTGTCCTTGCTCCCAAGATGGTGATACCTGTTTCTGTTTGATTGCAGGGCAGATAGGCGAGGATGATGATGTCTCCAATGGGACAACGTGGTTTGCTAGCAGTTTGCTCAATGAGCAGGGTGGGCTGTTGAAGGAGGAACTTCAGGGTGCCAGTTTGTGTGTGTGAAACTTCCATTCCAGGCAAGTTAGAAGGAGGAGAGACTACTCAACTTTGATGACTTTGCAGAGAAGAACAACTTGGTTCGCCTTGAAATAAATGAAGAATTAATTACTTTGACTCTTGCTTTTTAGATTATATTTTGCCATTGCCATTTAAAAAACTATAATTCAGCATAGAAGCATAGTCTTGAAGGAAAATACTGGAACATTTCGACCATGATCATTAGCCAAAAATATTCTCTTTTTCAAGATGCCTTTTGTCCCTCTTTTTTGGAAGAAGGCAACAGGTTTGGATAAATCCTGAAGTGGTTTTTTGTTTCCACATGTGTATTTGAATTTCCTAGCTGCCAGAAAAAATAATTTGCCCAGTGATGTTACAAGTGGCTCTTTGCCTCCCGTGCCAAGACATCTGCCCACTGCTGCCCATGGGAGCTCTCAGTGGTGTCCGAGCCGGAGCGATGGATGTGTTTCTCTCTGGGAGTTCCCTGCTTCAGTCCTCGCTGTGTCAGCTCTGAATGCAGCCTGCCAAGATTCAAGCAAATATTGAAGAATAGGTTGAGGTATTCACCAAGCTCAAACTATTGTACAAGAAATACCCTGAAGCAAAAACAGAGCTACGAGACACCATCACACAGAGTCTCTTCCCCGACCCCGGCAGGCACCATGCAGTACCAGGCAAACTCCTCCAGATAGGATCCAGGCAGAGATGTTTGCTTAACACAGCAGCTCTTTGAAAAGGCAAATAAATGGACAGTGAAGCTACACAGACATGTCACTGTGCAGTGATTTCCGTTTAGCATTTACGTTTAGTGCCAGGAAACCCTGACTCATGAATATGAAATCAGAAGGAAAGGAAGAAAGCAGTTGTTCATTATCAGAGCTTCAAATTGGGCATGTGGTGGAGAATTAGCACTAAAAATCACATAGGTTAAAAAGAGAGAGGTTAGTTCTAATGGTCCAGGAGGCATAAAGACCCCAGCTCTGCAACCAGGGGATGTGCTTTTGTGGGGCAGTCTCTGCTTGCAAGCTTTGCCCACGGGGTGTTACTGCGAGAGAAGAGCCCTGAAGCTCTTCTTGAAGTTACCCATGATGAGGCTCTTGCTCATGTAGAGGCAGGGGAAAGCAGATCCTGAATATTCTTGGAAATCCTCCAAATTTACACTGAGGCAATGGTGAGCAAAGGCAGGGAAGATGAGCCACTTAATAATTATCAGAAATAAAAGAAATAATCAAGAACAATCTCCAAGGGAAAGAAGCAGCCTCAGATAGAAATCCTGAGGTCTGGAAAAGAAAACTCATGTTTAATTGAGACTTAATGGTGTCAGAATGAAGGAGTGTGCAGCCCTGGTCCTTCTGCAGGTGGGATGCCTGACTTTGCCCTACAGTTGTGCTCTGGAACTGAGAATAGCCTCTCAGAGACTGCTGCAAACTGGCTCCCTTTCACACGAGCTGTATTTCTTTCAGCCATGAGGGTGGGACACCATCCTTTCTTTCTGCCTTGAGCCCCCAGAGCCAGGCCCCGGGAGAGGGATGTGGGAAGAAAGAATGGATGCTGTCGCAGCTGATATTTTTGATGGTACTTGGAAGGTAGAAGCAAGTAGAGACATTGCTGCGGGGTGGCAACAGCTTGATTTCCAAAGCAGCTCTGTGCATATAACCCTGGGAGCAGCTCAAGGCAGCGAGGAAACATCCCTGGGAGCAGCTCAAGGCAGCGAGGAAACATGCCATCCTTACTGTTGTCATCGTCTGAAGCTGCCCAGCTGGGCTGTACCCTTCTATTTCCTTGCATCTTGGTAATTCTGGCACCCTTAAAATATTATGACAGCTAATCTGTCAACATGGGGCATAGCAGCTCACAGCAATAGCAAAAAGTTCAGCATATAGTCCAGGCCTGGAGCATGCAAGATGCTGTAGTGGTGGCTGCAGGGTGGGCTGGGTAGGTGGTTGGATAATGGGTTGGGTGGGCAAGAAAGCATGCGTGGGACTGGGCAGATCTGTCAGTGTCCCCATGCCACCTCTGCCTGCAGTGATAACACCTGACCATGGCTGTTTTGCAGACCCAAGCTTTGTCGTGAGGCCAGGCCACGGGAAACTGGCTGGCAGGACTCTTCAACCTGCACTGGCTATGACAGCTTCAGAGAATCATTAGCAGGCAAGACGTGCTTGACGTGAATAATTAAAATACCTGCTGTGCTTTTAAATAGTTCAGAGCCAGCCTTGGAGCTGCATTTGTGAGCGATGGCTGCTGTCTTTGGGGGAGGGCTAAGGAAAGAGGAGGGAGAAGGGCTCATATCCAGTGGGAAATTAAGGTCCCAGTGCTTCTTCTGGCAGGAGGAGGAATGGTGCTGGCAGCTTCCATAGTGATGAGGCAGTCCCTAGCCCTGAGCAGAGACTGGAGGCTGGCACAGCTCTTCTTGCTGATGAATGGGCATCTCTCAGTGCAAAACTCTCCAAAGCCTCCTCTCTGCCAAAGCTTTGAGGGATGGCTGAGCTCGGCACTTGCCCTGCCAGCGCTACCCCTTGGCTTTTACACTAGTTCAGCTCTCCAAAGCTGTGGGATGAGGACATGGGGCAGAGTGACAGGGACAGCACTGCAGCTTCTGGGCAGCAAGTCACTCCATCAGGGTAGGCAGCATGGGGAACCTCATCTGAGCATGCACAGGAAGAGCCTGGTGAAGATGTGCTGTCTTTTCCAGAGGTGCTATTTTCCCAAGATATCAATTAGACACCAAAATGAAAACAGTTTGTGCATGTACAATTAACAAAGAGTTTCCTGCTGCCTTTCAGTGTCCACACTCCCTCTGTTCCTGCAGTGCTGTTGCTGCCCGCAGCTGCCTCTGAGTTCTTATCACAATAGCACTGAAGGGCCTCGTCCACCACCGCAAGGGGGGAAGATATCAACCACCACATTGGTGTCAGTGCTGCTGGAGCGAGGAGCTGGGGAGCTGTAAATCATCTCTTCTTGTGAAAAAATGGGTTTCTAGGCAGGGGATGGAGGGGAAAATGACATTCCCCATGAGTTAGTTTCAGATTGAATTAAACAATTGGTTGACCAGAGATATGTATTTTTATATATATATATATATTATTTTTTTTTGTCATGGAGTGCCTGGGCAATTCCAACCTGAGGCTACTGTGCAGTGATTTTTTTTTTCCCCTCCATTTCTTTTAGTTCAGCCAATGATCCAAAAAATCATTTATTTTCACAGCTTTGCCATAAATACCTCCAGGGCAAGTGAAAGAAGAGTTTCTAGTAGAAAGAAGAAAACAAGTCCATTTGGGGACTTGGGGCATGGCAGGGTGAGGAGAGAGGCAGAGGTGTGTGCCAGCACCTTTGCAGCAGTGTGTGACAGACATCCCAACATTTAGTCCTTTCCCTGGTCTCACCTGGGTAGTGGGAGCTGCTGTCTGTCCTGCTCACCCATGGTCCTTCACCCACCAATGTCGAGGGCTCCCAAGTTGAAGATCAACAAATTAGTCTTCTTCTCCCCCTATCACAGAGTGCTATCCATCTAAAGATTTCCTTTAATTTAGAGCTGTGTAGAGTTTGAAAAGCCTTTCAAGTTCACTTGGGCTGATGAATTGGTAATTGAGTGTACCTGGATGTTGGAGCCTTCTTTGCCTCTCTCTGCATTTGTATCAGTCTGTGTTTGTTTTCCTGAGCTGTAAATCACTCAAAGCTTGGAGAGGCTTTTAGCAAATCCTGCTAGGAGCCAGTTGCTTTCCCTTTCACAAACACATTGCTAATGCCACGTGGAACCCACTGGCTTTGCTGCTCATTTAAAAACAATGAGGATGCTATTAAATGGAAAAAAATTCCTTAGCAACTGAGGGGGAAGAAGGAGGAACCGAATTGCTAGTGTCTCTCAGGTGCTTGCTCCTTTGGTCTAATATCTTGTCCCATTGATCTCCTAATATGCTCTGCTGTGAAAGCTTGATTTATTGCCCCGTGCTCTCCCTGCGTGTCTCAGTCCGTTAGAGCACACGTTGTTCTTGGCTTCATTAGTGACAGACAGATGAGCTACCAGCCCTTGGTCCAGCTTCATCTGAGCAGTGTGTTACCTCTTGGGCTGTAAACCAATGTCCTTTTCTCTGCAGGATCTCTCCCACCCTGGCCAGTGCTAGGCATGGAGTTAAGCATTTGGTTTAATGGAGTTAGGCTCTTCATCTTGAGGTCTCCAGGTTCTTCAATGTGTCCTTGCCCCATCCATGGCAGTGTTTAAGGCCAGGCTGGATGTGGCCCTGGATGACCTGGTCTAGTGCATGTGGCGTCCCTGCCCATGGCAGGGGGATTGGAACTAGATGATCTTTAAGGTCCCTTCCAACCTGAGCCATTCTATGATTCTGTGATTGGTGTCCTTCTTCCCTGGTCCTCTCTATCAGCTGTAGAGGGACCACAGCTGGCTCTGTTCCCATGTTACCCATATCCATGGCTGATATTCAGTCCAGGGAACGTGCTGTAATGCTGACAGGTTTGGCAAAAGAGAATTTTGAATGAGAGAGGTAAAAATCCTGATTTGTAATTCTTGGAGCTGCTCTGATCCCTCATCCAATGAGGGATCTGAAACAGCACCACGTGGCTGGCATAAACCGTCAGCTCAGCCTATATTTTGAATAGAGATTGTTTTCAATTAACTGTTATGGTGCTATTTGCTCTAGGGGAAAAAATGGGAAGTTATTCCCATTAACAAAGAAATGTGATGATTTTGCAGTCTGTCTGTGAACGTTTTGTGAGCATAAAATGAGGTGAGGTTTGCCAAACCGATTATTCATTACAAATTGTTCATTCAACTCTAATTGCTTGGATCTAGCTGTTGTTAGAAGGATTGTGTGACACCTTTATAGCATGCAGTTAAGGTCACAAAAGTGTCAGTAGAAAAGACTTCATGTTAAGTCAAGCTTTTCTTTGGATGTAATGGTACTATACCTGCTCAGCTTAGCAAAAGAAGTGAATGGTGCTGCCTAGCTTCTTGTTGCCTCTGCAGCCCAATGGCTAATGGATAGTGAATTGTGCCTTATTGACTCCCACTTTCTCTGTAGAAGGAATAATTAAATTCACCTGCAGAATCCCCATCTTCTCATATATGGCAGTGTGCAACTTCCCTGCATCTTAGCTAACTAGATTAGAGATTACGCATGCCAGGGTCACTGATGAGAAAGCACAAGATAGAAAGGATCTGGCTTGGCTTTCAGATCCCCAGGTGGTATCTGCAGGACTTATGCTTAGGAAAAGAATCACTTTTTTTTGCTTCTAACCTGACAAACTTTGTCTGGAAACTCAGAGGAACAAGCAACAGGGAGCCCCACCAGCTGTCTTTCAACAGCATTTTCTGAAATAGAGCTATGCTTTAAAGTCTTGCCAGTTCAGCCTCTCACTTTACAGAGTATGTGCTCACCTCTAAAATACCAGGGTTTTTCTTACCCCCATAATATTCTCATCCAACATTCAGTGTCCTGAAAATCACCAATCCAACATCCAGCTACCTGCATTCAAATTCCTGTCACTGTTCTTGTGCTACTGTCCTCCTCCTTCCCATTTAGAGATTATATTTCATAACTGACCTTCAACTACCTATTGCCTCCCCTTGACACTTCTCACCCTTGTCTACCTGATTGATTAGCCTATTATGCCCTCCACTCTCCTGATGACTTACAGATTGCCTGGTATCTGTCACAGGCTTGCTTTTATTCTGTAAAATTTATTCTGGGAGTTCTGCAACACCCTCCAGCTGCCATTCTCTCTCCCCATTCACTGTCCTCTACCTGCCTCTCTTGTGAGTGTCTAGTTTGGAGAAAGGAGAAGAAATCTTTTGCAGAGAAAATCCTACCTGCTGTGAGTTCACACATACACTGGTTAAAAACAACATTTAAGATGCTGTCGTTTCAGTGGGCTTGTTATTTTCTTTGCACCATTTGGAGGCAATAAATGTCACCAGATGAGACTGCCATCAGTGACATGGCTTGGAATGCAGCTTTCTCCAGAAAATTTCCTCACCTGCATAAGTCAATGAAACAGTGACAGAGCAGGGTGCAATGTTGTGTTTAAAGATGTGTGTAGGTAGGAAGGTTCTGCCTCTGCCAGGGGAGAGGTCTGGGACATGTCCTAGATCCATCCATCTCCCTGCACTTGTCAGAGGTTGTCCAGCTCTCTAATATTGTTCCAGGCTTGTCCCAGCTCTGTCCATCACTTTGACATTTAATTAACTGCCCTGTTCTCCTGGATCTTGCACTGGATTTGTGTTGTCTTTCTGAAATACTTCTTAGGTTGTGTCTGAATATTACTAACAGGAGGAATAGTAAAATGGTTGTCACTAATATTGCTATTATTGTTATTGTATTGATGATAATAAAACAAGACATTGAATATCACAGAGATGAGTACTGTTACAATCAGTGTCACTTCTTCCTGCTATACTGATTATCTCACATCACAGGTGAGTGGAAGCTTGACAGCAGCAGTAGGCATAGGGAGCCCTGGCCAGCCAGGCATCCAAAAGTAAAAGAAGAGCAGAAATGGAGTTGGAAGTGATCAATGAGGACAATAAAATCACACTTAAGATTTAAAAACACATTTATGAGACCAATTCCCACGTGTAAGGATGATGATTAAGCTTACTAAAATCTGTCTTTGCTAGGTGGCTGGTGCTGGTGGTGACAATGGCTCTTCACTCTTCCAGGAACTCTGCATTAATGTCTGTCTTGTACCATCTACCCTGTGTGTGGCCAGAGCTACTCATCTTCTCTGCATCTCTTTCAGTCCCCATCTGACATTTGTCCTGTTCTTTCTTCTATCCCGGGTCCCCTTCCAGGATTTCTTACAGTCCCTTCTCCACTGGCAGGTGGATTTCTTTTCCCTTTTAGTTACTATGTTGAGCAGCTGATCTCATTTGCACCTCCCTTTGGTCCTCTTCCCATTCACATCTGGTCCTTGCATCTGTGTCTGATCCATGACTTGAGTAGCTGTGCTGTCCCTCAGATGGCTTTGTGTTAATTAAGCCTTTGGTCTATCTTTTATACTCCCTGAGGAACTGCCTCTTATATGTTCTGTTTTTCTCCTTGCAGTTCAAATATTGGGCTTGGTGACCATTTTGCAGGATCCTGAATGTTGTGTCCAGTGTGCCTCCCAGCCCCTGCAGACAACAACTAGGAGACATTCATGACTGTAGCAGGAACCAGCAGTGACACAGAGGCGCACAAAGGTAAGGGGTGACCTTTTCAGTTGCATCTCTGGAGTGAGAGAAGTAGCTGTTGTGAGACAGCTGGCCATGGGAGAGAGCCAACAGGGATTGTGTGGATGAAGCAAGTCTCTCTGGAGAGGGTTCAAGTACCTGGAAATCCTTCTCAGGAGTGGATTGCAAAGGGGAACCTCATGGCATTCATTTCTGAGAGGGGAGAGGCTGGTGGACAGTGATCCAGGGTTGTGTTTCTCACATTGCTGTTTATGGGGTGATTTCTGGTGGGCCTTTTCTCTGAGTGCTGGCCCAGCATGGACCTTCCTAGGAAAAATCTTAATGGCTGAGCTGCAGCTGCTACACTTCTGAAAATGTAGTGGCAGAAAAAGTTCTCAGGTTTATAATTTTTTTTTTTTGTTGTTAAGATTGAGCTCCCATTCTTCTGTTAAGGTTTGTGGAATAAGGAAAAAGGATACTTTTTTCCCCCTAGAAGATGAGTGCTTCCATCCCAGCTTCCACAAAATTGTGTGTTACAAAGCAGAAGGAGATCATCAGGTTCATGTTGGTGCTGTAACTTAGTTTCCTAGGACCAGAGTTTGCCATGTTTCCTTGTTTAAATGACTAGCTCTGCTGGGCACTCAGAAGTGTTCTCCCTCTTTCTCATCTCCACCTTGACATTATGAAAAGGGTTTTCATCACTCTGTTGAAAGAAAGAGATAACTTTTGTATAAAAGTGCACAGTCGACAGGGTTGAGATTTTTGGGTAGTATATAATTTTTTTTGCACTGTTATTATTTAAAATGTGCTTTTTAAGAGGACAAAAGGGAATAGTTTAATGGAAACAAATTTCTATAGCAAAATGTGCAGCTGGATAAAAAAAGATTATTTCTGTTATTGCTTGGGTAGACAGGTGAATTTGGAGTTTGAGTACAAAAGGTGTGAAAAAGTGTGCTTCAACTTCTCTTCAGTGTGCTGTTGAGATTGAAAAGCATAAATTTTTTGGAGAAAAACTTTCCTCCCAGCCTCCATTTCCAGCATTGTTATGTCTATAGCAGCAGCCTTTTCCCACAGCTATTGTTATGTTTTCACCTTTTCTTCTTCCACCTCATTTGTCCTTTTTTAAAGAAAATGTAGTGCTGGTGAGAGGTGTGCAGGTCCATGGGCTAGAGCTGCTCTGGAAGGGAGGAAAGGTGGTCCCGGAGGTCCATGGGCATTTGTGAAGGCCACATGGGACCTAGAGGATACAGTCCCTGATGGGAGGGAACAGAAGATATACAGCATGGCCTGGGGGTAGTAATTTTGAAAGCATCTACAGCTCTTAAGACCCCTTTTCCAAAACGACTTTTAACCAATTAGGAACATAAGCATCACTGAAGATAAGCAGAGCTTAGGTGCTTGGGTCCTTCTGGGCAGACACAAATCTCTGAGCGATGCAGACAGATAGACAACGATGGGTCCAGACCCAGAGCCAGGCAATGAATTACAAATATAAGTGCCAAAACAGCAGGCTTGGGACACAAAGGATAAAAGACAGTTGTGTTATTTGAGCTGATAAGCCTTGCCTCTCGAGGATGCTTGCATCAAAGGCTCCTGCAGGGTTTTCACAATTGAGTGTTATACCATCTAGCACTGAGTTTCCAAAGATGTAAAATGGGACTTGCAGAGAAAGCTTCATGCTTGCCATAAAGGAGTAGAATAAGAGTTTGTTTTGAGAACTGTTAGGCTGAATAATTTGGGATTTGTCTCCATGGACACTGTGAGATATTGGTCCCCACAGAACAATGATTGCCGTTAATGTCTCAACTCCCTGCCTCTTTCCTCCTTCTTCTTCCCAATGTGTGCAAGGGCTGGGTCAAATGCTGCCCAGCCAGCATGAACAATATTTCCCCCCTTTTTTGGTAATTATTGTCCCTTCTATTCATTTCTCAGAAGCCTTTTCACAAGCAAGAGGTATTTGCAAAGGTTGCAAACATTCATCTCAATGTACATTTCAATGGCTATTCCCCTTGGAAGAGCTGGAGAGCTAATTTACTTTATTAGACTAAATGAAAGGAGCTTATGAAGGTAGCCTGTGCAGCACTGTGCAGGGGGTCAGGGACCTAGAGAGGAGAGTCCTCTGGGGCTGCTACTGAATTTCTTGTAGAAGCTGAAAATTAGATGATGTTCTTTAGTTTGGCTTTGTTCTTCTTTACCGTGTGTATGCTCCCTTCCAAACAGCAAATGCTGAGGTCTTCTTATGGTCCCATCACTGGTCTAGCCACAAGACTTAAGAGCAGTAACATTTGTAGGGAAGCATAACTTTGGATTGGCAAGCCTGGAGGTAGCCATGCTCACAGCACTGGATTGCTCATTCAGGGAGCAGGTGTCCAGCTGCCTCTGGTAAAGGTCCACATGATGGGGAGCCCTGGCCAGCCTGGCCCAGGTGTGGGCAGGTAGCTGATGACATCTGACTGTGCAGAGCCTTCTCCAAGCAGCTTCATGCAATGAGCAGATGACTAAAGATCATCTCTTGGGCAGTTCACTCATTCATCAATTAAATTGTTTGCTGTGAACAGTTTGGCCCTATCCAGCTCTAGGATTTCAGCCTTGTAATTTTGCTGGCAGAGGACAACAGTGCCATGTCTGTGAAATCTGCCTGCCAACTGCTTCCCCTGCTAAGCATTTTCTAGGCTAACGATCCTGAAAACCTTGCCAGCAGCCCCAGCTCTGTCCCTTTCAGGGCAAGTCACTCGTTTAAACGTGAGCACCTCTAAATGACTCCATCTGCTAAGTGACGTTAGTAAAGAAAAGATTATAGCAGGAGTTATTGCTGTGTCCTCAGGTTATAACCCTGTTATAAAATGGGCTGGAAGAACAAGGGGACTGTGAGGAGCCGAGGCTCAAAACCACCTGGGTGACTGTCAGCTTGATTTATTTTCTTGCTCATTAGATAAATTAGAAAATTGGCAAAAGAAATCATTGCTTGCTCTCAGCTGCTTGGTAACCTGCCATGTGGCGTGAGCTGTTGGCCACAGAGAGATGTGGCCACCCCAGGACCAGGGCAGGAGGAAGGGGCACAGGATGGGACTTGGGTCTGTTGGTGTCATATATGTCCTTGGCACTCCTGTCATCCTAAATCACCTCACTGATCAATCTGGCAAACTACTGGCAACCACTAGAATTCTGCTTTTCTTTAATACTGTTGGGTTTTGAACAGTAGCACTTTTCTAGGTGAAAACAGTGGTACTGATGTTGCTTTGGAATATTGGCTTTGACATCGGGGCTGTTTGTTACCTTCATTTCACAAATTAGAAAAACTAAAGCAAAGTAACCCAGTTTGCACCAGTATCATCAGGCAGGAGCTGCTGCCCTTCAGAGATGCTGGTCAATGTTTTGGTCTTTGGGTGACTTGTGATCAATCTGCTTCTAGCAGCTTCCTCTCTTGCTTATGAACCAGGCTCATGTTTGTCTGTCAGAAGGATGGAGCTTTATGGTCAGACTTGCTTTAAATCCTGGGGTAAAATTCATTATTTAGGAGGTCAGACTCCATTTAAAGTGTCTGACCTATAAACTCAATGAAATCTTCAGCCTGCATAACCAAATGTTAAATTTGGATCGTTTAAGCCATCTTCAGTATGGTTAGCTGCACCTGATGCACTTCCATAGTATGAAATGAGGCCACTGTTATACACATCGTATTTATGGATGAAGAAAAGCTTCCAGCCCAGGATGAGCTATTATGAGATTGCAATGCATCTCTCAGCTGACATGGAGAAATCCCCACTGCAAACAGATGCTGTAAGCAGGGGAGAAACAGGGTGGAGACCTCACAGGGCAGGGGACCTCAGTGATCCCTTAACCCCATGTCTGTGCAAATAGAAAATACCAGTCCTGCAGATCATGGTTGGAGCAGATTTTCTCTGCATTGCATGCCCCTTCTTCCCCCCATGGGACTTCTGCACTGCCTGCACAGGTTCCTTGTCACCCTGTGCAAATGTTAGGATGTGTGTATTCCCATGGCTCAGTCTCCTGCCAGGTGTGTGTCCATGTGTGCAAATGCTGCCGGGTGGCACAAGGCAGAGGAGGTGGGGCTAATTCCTTCCTGAGTCTTGCAAGGAATCGGCTTATGCCCTGAAGCCCTGATTACTCTTATCTTAGCCTACATGGTGGGTACCACAGCCTGAACTTACCCGGCTTTCTTCAAAATCCAGGGGCTGGTTTGGACTCACCTGACCAGGGTTTAAACTCCCACATGCACCTGATAGGAAGTACCTGGGTGTGGTGCCCAGTCCTACCTGCCAGACTTGTGGAGCCTGGTGCAGAGCAGCACCATCAGCCCCTTTCCAGCTGTTGTGCTGGAGCTGAGGTCTTGGGCAGGCTCACCTGCTGGGATCCTGGCAGCTAACATGCCTCTGAAATGGCTAGCAGGGGATAGATGCTGTCAGGTAAAACATGGAGTGAAAGGTTTGGCTGATGAGATTAAACTGTGACTCCCACCCATCTGCATGACAAGATGCAGCACCACACACTTCCACCCACCGCTGCTCCCCATCTCCCACCACTGCCCGCCAAGCCCACCCTGCTTGGAAATGAAAACAGGGAAATCAAAGCCCTTCTCCCTCTGCTCCTGCTGTGCCTCTCAGCCACTGACATTAACACCGAAAAGGCTGACATTAGCTTTGAATGGATTTTAATAACCCCCTTGCAAGCCTGAATTACCCACACAGCATGAGGTCCAGTGCCGTTTGGAGACCTGGCAATGAGCAGCGCTTCAGGGGCTGGATCAGCTCCCCAGGCTGTGGACACAGGGCCAGACCTACTTGAGGAGCTGCGGTGGCTTCTGCCGATGCAGCCCCTGGCACAGGACATTGGCAGCTGCCTGGCTTTTGGAGAGCCGCTGCTCTCGCACCTGCTGCCTCCAAGCATCCTGCCACCAGTGTCTCATGAGCTTCACAGCACTGGGGATGCTGGTTCAGGTGACCACCTCCATGGGATGTTTTCCACTCAGTGGTAGGGTACAGGCTGCTGCAGGGTGGTGGGAAACCCCAGTGACATGAATGAGAGCAGCCCCAGCCCCTACCAGCACGTGGCATAAAATAGCAGCCTTGGTTTAGCAGAGGCCTGTGAATGGAATGCTAAATGAGATCATGCCTGGCCCAGTTGGGACTCTGGGCTAGTGTATGAAAATCTAGCAAGAAGATTAAAAGGTGTCCCCAGGCAGAAGAGGGTATTTATTTCTTTCTTTGTGGCCGAGATGCGTGTGGCGTGGGAGTCACAGGGACGATGACCTCCCCTGAGCACCTGCACGTGGGCAGGGCTATGTCCCCACAGGGACTGATCTTGGGGACAAGGCACTGGCCAGAAAAGCTGCTTCCAAGAGGTGGGTGGACACAGCTCATTTCCCCTCCCTTGCCAGGGAAGGGCATCCCGCCCGGGCTGTGGGCTCAGCATCTTTGCTGCCAGCCCTGCAGCTCCTCTGCAAAGAGAAAAGCCGCACTTCTTCCTCTTCTTTTACAATAAGGAGAGCTCAGAAGGAGTGGCAGGTGCTTCTAACTTCTTCTGGAAGATAAAAGGCCTGGAAACATGCTCTAAAGTTACTTTTCCTCAATCAAAGTTCCAAGATCCAAGTGAGCAATGCAGGCTCCTTGACTGGTCACAAAATCTCAGCACCTTTTGAGTGAAGAGTGATGGTTTCTAATGATGATGTCATCGAAATCCACATGCATTCGCAGTATGGAAGCAGGAATTTACACAGGGATATGGTCACTGGATCACAGCTGGGTTGGGCCAGCAGCTTCTCCAAGTCAGGTTCAAGGAGGCTGTGAAATCATCAGGCACATACTTTAAAAGAACTGAGGACTGGAAACAACTCCTTAAAAAAAGTTCATGATAATGATTGAGTTATATTTAAGAAGCTCATTTGTACTAAGTAAATGCAAATAGTTTACATGGAAAAATATTTCCTATTAGGATCATTCCTACATAAAATGCTAACAGATTGAGATTATGACTGTAATGAATATTTTTATTGCTGGTTTGCATTTAAATGGCATAAATTTCCCCCTACTGTTCTCACTTTGGGTTAAATCAATAAAATCTATTAAGAAGGTTTGTCTTCGTCTAAGATTCCTCCCTCTCTTCTTTCTGTCTCATCTCCACTGATGCCCTTTTTATCCACCCACCATCAGAGATGTTTCAGAGCTGCCTCCACCATACTGCTGCTGAGGATTTGAAAATCCCCTTTGGCAAAGTAGAGTGAGTCTGGTCTTTGGGAGACAGGGGACTACAGAGGAACTCAAGTGCTGTTTCCTCAACTTGGGCCATATTGCAAGGAGATGTGATTGGAGTCAACTCTTCTCTCCCCTTAGCCTCTCCTATTTTAATGGAGAATCTATGCCTATCTGCATGTCTATACCTCCTCAGCTATGGATGCTCTTGCTGCACTCCTTCAAACAGTGGCTGTGGTTCACCAAGCAGGTGCTGGATTTCTGTTTGAAGAGGAATTATCCTGATATATACACAGCAAAAGCCATTAAGACACTGACCTTTAAATTGGGCTTCTTCCTGCTCGTGTAGGGAGGAGGTGGGTTGAGTGCCCAAATCTTATTCATTTTAATGACAAATCCCTCGCATGGAAGCTTTGAAATGCTCGGCTTTAATGCAATTTGCCTCCTTCTGCTGCAGCTTGGCTTTGTTGTGCAGGGGATGTCTCTGCTTCCTCTGCATAGTGACAGACCCTAAAGATTTGCTCCATAACTACTGTGCCTAGGTACCATTGTGTATAAGCTTAGGGCAAGTGCTGGCACAGGGATCTCCATGTTCCTTAATCAGTATCACTGACCTTTCTTTCCTCCATTACTCTTAGCATCACTTTTTTTCCAGCTTAATTTGCATAGGTTTAATGTTATCCATGTTTGTGCTTTGTCCCTGTTATCCCATTACCCTGGATAATCAAAGCTGGCTGTAATAGAAACAGCAGAAACAATTTGCTTACCCTCCTATTACAAGATATTCCCTCTACTAAGTCTGAGAATACCTGCAGTTCTGTAGTAATGCTAATTAACTAATACATATAGAAAGTAAAGCAAACAGCACTGTGATCCTTTGGGATGGTGAGGATTAAAGAAAGATAAGATATTATTCTCCTCTTTCTCTGTGCTTCAGTGTCCCTATCCTCAGTGGAAATTGCTTTACAGTAACAGAATGAAATGCAATACATGGTGGGGGAGTCACTGACTCTGCAGAGAGGTGGAGGTGGAAGGAGCAGATTTCCCTGCTAGCAAACCAACTATGAAAGTAATGGTCCTCCCCAGCATCTTGCTCCTGGTCCCTCTTCCCAGAGTGGGTAGGTTAGGGCAGTCTTTTCCCGATGCTGGTCCCCAGGCCTTGGAGCCCAGTGGTGCTGGGCAGGGTTGTACATGGGCACTGGTTCCTCAGGTCTGTAGCTATGGCCCAGAGCTGGGCTCCAGCATCACATAGGTGAAAAACCTCCTGCACAGCCTCCATGACTGATTGAAATAGTGGCTTTAAATGTGAGTGCCTGTTGCAGTGCAGGGTACCTGCTGTTGGAAGTGCCTGTTGTGTCCATCACATATTCTTCTCACATCTTGGGCAGCTGACCCAGCAGTTGTTTCAAGAACAGGCCAAGTCCTGGGGAAAATCACGAAGACAGTAATAAGAGAAGGAAAATCATCAGGAGAGGTGAGTTGCAGTGGCAGGACAGGCTGCTGGTACTGTCCCAGCCACTCCTCTTCATTTTGCACTATATAGAGCTGCCACAGGCTCAGGCTCGCCACAGCCCATCCATGAGGATACATGTTGTACCAATTGTATGCAACATCCTCTCAAAGTCTCTTATGAGGCTTTCTCCTGAGCATCAGACAAATGAAGAGTGACTTACACAGCCAGGCACACGTGGAGTACTGTCAGTGCTCTCCATGCAGGAGAAATCCCACTCAAGTCCACCTACCAGCTCCTCTCTGAACTCCCCAGCAGCTCTGCCAGCAGTGTAGACAAACACCCTCAATGCACCTCAATGGAGCATCTAGGACTAGCTCTGGAGCCACCAGTACAGATGTGCTATGTCCCTGGTTCTGGACCCTGTGCTTCTGCCACCTCCAGGTTGAAAGCTCCAGGAGGTAGTTAGCCTTAGCTCTCTCCCCATCCCCCAGAATTTTAAAGGAAGCTATTATTTACCTGTGCTCTGATAATCACTGTACCTTTGATGCAATACTCATGTTTGGGATTTTACCATGTCTCACATCCTCCAGGTCTCTCAAGGAGCTTTATGCAGCCATGACTCAGAGAGAGGCATCAGTGGAGTCTGTAGATATAGCCAGCAGCTGTCATGTGGAGGTTATGAATAATGCATATACACGTATATATGCATGATCTGCGAGCTCAGGATCTTCCTTCCTGAATGGTACCAACTCCTTTAAAGGATCCCTGCATCATGTCACAAGTCTGGCCTTGCCAAGAGGACTCAGATTACACACAGGTGTCCCTCATATCTGTCTAACAGTTACTGGGGTGGGCAATAAAAGGCCTGATAGAGATGAGGGCTCCTTGCCTGCTTGAAGCAGTATAACAACTCATTCCTTGTCACTGAGACCTTCCCTGCTTATTACTCGCTATCATTTCTTTATGCAGTTTTAAGACTGTAGTTCCCGAAGTGCCTTGCTCTGCTCACATGCCTTATGGTCAGTAAGATGCTTTGAAACTCCACCCATGGTATTTAGCCTGCAAAGCAACCCAGGTGCAGGTTGTTGGTACAGAGAACTGCCAAAGTCTTTAAAGGTGTTTGGGTGCTAGCCAAAGAGATTTGCTGGTGCAGCCAGGGCCCAAAGAGCTGCACACCGTGGATCTGACCTGAGCAGCACTGCACCTTGTGCTGAAAAGATGCAGGTGCATCATCCCAGCAGAGACCTCAGTCCTGAAATACCTGTACTTCAGCAGAAGAGGTGGGGAGATGCTGATTTGAGTGCTGGCTGATGTCAACCCCAAAATCAAGCCCTTTTGTCTTAATGCCACTCATCCAAGCCATTTTGGTTCTTACCAGGCAGCATAAGATTTAATTGTAAGAGTGGGTTTAGAAATGAAAACCTGAGTTTGACTCATAGGAAGAGATGCTTGGGATTGGAGATGGGATGTGTGTATCACTACAGGCAGTTGGGAATTTCTTGTTGATTTTGCATAGCTGAGGCAAAAGTAAACTTCCTCTTAACTTCCCTGAGAGAGTTCATAATGATTTGAGCCTTCAAATGAAAGATCTGGAGCTAAGTGGCTGGGCTACTGGCTCCAGCGCAGCTTCTGCCAGCAGAGTTCAAGCAGCATGCAGAAATAGCCAGCAGCTCTCCTCAGCAATTGCATCCATGCTGGTCTCTCTTCAGCTCCTGACATCATTTGGGAAAAGAAAAACAAGCAGAGGTTGACTTCATGGGCTTTGTTTCTCTGTGATTCAAAGGATATAACAGCCTGGATTTTAATTGGCACGGAGTTCTCCGAGTGGTACCCATGGCAGTCCTGAAGACTGGCAGGCAGAGCAGCAGGCAAGGGGGGGAAGGCTCTTTGAAGTGCTGGGTGCCTGCCACCCATCTGCAGGTTCTCATAGGTCTCCTCTCCAGTGTAGTGCTGATCTGGGGGCAGAGGAATCTTGCTTCATTTCTGATCATTAATGCAGTGGTCTCTTCTCTGGTTTCCTTCTACTGATCTTCTCTGTGCACAGTCCAGAGGGAGCCACGTATTGAGTGGTTTGTGCTGGTGATCGCAGCACAGAGATAATGAAGCTGCTTTCTTACCCTTTGCTTTTCCTGACGGCAAGGCTCAGGCTGGTCTCATGCCTCTGCCCAGTGCCCATTAGAGGTGGTGGAAGGTAGATGCTCTGCAAACAGCCAGCAGTGTGGAATGTATGCCCTTTTGGAGAGTAGCAGGAATACCTCAGGCTGTGCTCACCCTCAGCTTAACCCCAGCACCTGGGCCAAATGGGAGTTGTCAGTGCTGACATCACCTGCTCTGATCTGTGGAGTGCAGGAAGCTGCTGGGAGCCTGTGAACTCCTCCAGCAGCTGAGGGGTGGGCTTTTCTAGGGGAGCCCTGGAAGGCCAAGTCCCAGCCAGTAACAATCCTCATCTTCTGGCAAGGGTCACAGGGAGATTGTGGCATTGTGCAGTGATGAAGCACAGGCTTATTTCAAGCACAGATGTAGTGGGGAGCATAGTGATGCACTTCAAGCACAGTCATTATCTTCCACAGGGTCTCACCTGTTGCTCTCTGCAGGTTCAGCATCACTCCCACCTTTCTAGTTGCCTGCTTCCCTGACTTCACCTCTCCATCCTGACCTGGCTCCTGGCTTTTGCATCCTGCAGACCTCCTTTTCCCTCTATCTTTCCTGCTTATCTATTATTTGACCCCAGGAAAGGACTTTTACACACGCCCTGTGCTCACTGAGCTCCATGCAGATACTTTCTCTGCCCCTGGAGCCTTTATCATTGCCAACAGCACAGTCTCAATAACTTCCATGCAAGACAAAAACCTCAGCAAAGCATTGAGAGCCTGTCCCAAGCCAAGCTGTAGCTATCAGTCCCAAAAGCTCAGTGGGGTGGATATAGTTATTGCTAGGAAGCTTTATATTTATCACGACCTTTCTGACATTACAGTAAATGCATTTCAGAGCCCAAGAAGTGTAAAAATAAACTGCAAGGAAATCAAGACAGCAATTAGCCAAAGGTTACTGCTGGGCTCTGTGACTGTCAGCCCTTTTGAAGTTCTCCTTCACACAGGCAGATGTGTGTGCAATGCTGCTGCTCCTTTGAATAAATGTCTTGGTTTCCAGAGTAGCTTCATAGCTGGATGTGACTAAACCCATATGAGGCCTGTCACAGCAAGCCCAGGCAGGATGTTCACAGCCTTTAACCTCACAGTTCTCCAGTGTTGAAGAGCATCTCATCTTGTGAAGTGGATGGAGCATATCCCCAGTACATCATGGTCTCCTGCCACATGTCCATCATTTCTTAGTATCTGATATTGTCCTGAGGGTAAGCACCTTACATGGAGTTGCAGGTACACTAGACATCACAAGAAGGGGAGCAGAGGTCCTAGCTGAGATGAGGGCTCACAAAGGGGTACAATCGCCATGCCAAGAGAGGCTGAGCAAGTCATGACAGGGGCCTAGATGGACCAGGTCACTGTGTCTAGAGGGGTGCTTTGTTCATATTTGGGCAGGAGAGCTCTGAAGCAGTGAAGGTCCCTGTGGCCTTTGAGCTCTGTCCCTTCAGCCCAGCCATCCACCAGCCCTGAGCTGTGGTAGCTTTTTCCTCCCATGCTCTGAGCTGCTCTGCACAGGGGCCAGGGAGACTTTGTGACAATGACCTTATTGGTTATGCCAGCATCACCTATCCTGCCCTTTCCCTTATCCTCTCCAGTTTTCAGCCTTCCCTTATTCTGTTTCGTTCAAACTCCATTCCCCCCTGGAAAACTTCTTGCAGCAACCTCTTCCCTCTCAGCAAGTTTCTTCTTTCCCCCTTTCCTCCTGCTGCTTTGCTCCCTCCTGCTCGTGGCTCATGCCAAGTGTCATGTGTTTGCTGCTCAGCATTGCTCCTCCTGGAAAGTTAATTTACTGCTTGTTTCCTTACAGACTTTACACCATAAGTTCGGGATTTCTGTGCATGTGTGTGTGTGTGTGTGTGATTCAATTAAACAAAACACAATAGTCAGGGAAAGCAAAGAGAGACAGAGACAGCAATTCCCTGCTCTCTGAGGGCTAAGCCTGGCTGCCTGTGAGCTCAGTCCCAGCATGGCTTTCTCATGTTGTCACACACTTTTGCTTGTAGGAACCCTCAGGATCTCCTTCTTGGGGTTTCCATCCCTCTGCTGGGACCCTGGGATGGCAGCTGTTTCTGCTCTGCTGTCAGGACCTGGGGCTGCTCTGTCGGTTGTGAGGTGAAATTCTAAGGAGCTGACTGTTCACTTCAAATAAGCCCTGAAATGCTATAGTGTATCCAAATGCTCAGCCTCCTCCAGCCCTCTGTTCCCTTTGCACAGCTCAGTCCCTGCAGCCCTCAAGGTCCTCCAAGATTTGCCTTCCCTTCTCCAAGCCAGAAACCTCCCTGCTCCCTGTTCTGCCCTACCCATGTCCTTCCCCACTTTCCTGGTAGCAGATTTCCCTCATTAGGACCAACCTTTCTCCCAAATCACACTTTTTCTTTGCAGTGCAACCTGAAAAAACAGCAGCTATGCTATGGTTTGTTTCCGTGCCTGGCAGGTGGGCTTCCCCCTTACTGCCGTGTGCCCCTCTCTGCCATGTCCTTCCCTCCCTTGCTGCCTTCCTGCCTTGTTTCCTTTTCCCTTCTAGTCAATTCATGCCATGAACACATGCTTTCATAGCATCCTTTGGTCCCAGTCGTCTCCCTGGCAGGTTTCATGGGGTGTGGGTGTCTCTCTCCTGGAGAGACTGTTCCTGCTCACTCGTCCCTGGCTGCCTCCCTGGCTATGCAAATTTATTCTGTGAATGCAGTCTCCTCCCCTGGTTGAGCTGCACTAAAGTGGGTCAGTGCCAGTGGAAGGAGGTGGTCCTGGGAAGGGAAGAGGGAGAGCAGGCACCAGAGGCCACCAATGGCAGATTATAGGGTGGGAGAGGAGGAGGCGAGAGCTATGCTCTTTAAAAGTGACGATTTCAAGGGGGTTTTAAAATGCACATGAAATGTGATTAATGAAATCCTGGCACTCAACACCCTCTTCTCCTTAGGAAAAAATACCAACAGCAGAAGTGACTCCCCCTCTACCCCCCTTCTCAACAGCAGTCTCCACCATGCAGAGCCCTCCCAGGGATGTGAAAGGTCACACTGTGTCATCTCCACTGACTTTAGCGTCCCTCTGAAATCCTGACAGGGAACCTGTACTGATGAAAGGGGAACATCCCAAGGAGGGCAGACCCTGTCAATAGAACAATTGCCTCTTGCCCAGATACCCACCAGTCACCACCCCATTCAAGGTGGGCTCCAGAAATGTCATAGAGAGATGCTTTAAGCCTCTGTCTCTTTCATGTCATGTCAGAGCTCCTCCTTTCACATGTGACAGGCTGCTTCTAGTACCAAGGGGCTGTCCTTGTCTCTGGCTGATCCAATGCTTATTTAAATAGCAGGAAGAGGTGCTACTCCCCATCCTCAGGATCATGCCAGTCATGGTGGCTGTGAGATAACACAGTCCCTGACTGCTGTCTCCAGTGACTGCATGCCCAGCATAGGTGGGATGGATGTAATAACATGTCCCACCTTAATTTTGGCTCCTGCTTTCACAGACTGAGACTGTCCTGTCACTTAGTCTGTGTGGACCTTCTTGCTAAGCAAAGTCACAAGAGGGGACCAGCTTTCTCCAGCAGGCCTGGAGAAAGGAAGGCAAGGATCTGCCTTGTACAGCAGAGAGCCATGGGACCAGCCACCTTCCTCTTGAGCTCAACCAATGCCTCCACATGGGGATCCACAGACCCCACAATTTTGTCCTCATGTCTATGGCACAGGAATGAGTTTTAGCTGACAATAGTTCTGCAGAATTTCCCATGCATGCAGCCAGTGCATCTGGAGCCATTCCCAGATCTCTCTCCTCATTAATGCCCCCTTAGCAATTTTCTGAGGACCAGCCTCCATCTCAAGCATTAAAAACAGTCCCTTCCTCTTTGATTTATGGATATTAATCCATGCTAGCAGGCAAGAGACATGACATGTCTACATAATATACTCATCAGTAAATTGTTTTTGTTCCTTTCCTTTCTCCTCTGTCTCCAGGGCTGCACCTTTCTTATCTCTCTGTAACATTTGAACCTGCATGCTGCACTCAGACAACTTCCAACATGGAGCAGCCAGAACCACTTGGCAGGTCACCCTAACAAATCCATACTTCCTCCCCTGTGGCCACACTCAGACTCTGGCAGAGAGACCCTCGCTCCATCTCTAAGGGTATGGCTGCTCAGGGTAGCTGCTAGTGTGGCCAGGGCTGTGGGACACTGTCAGTCCCACGTCACTTATTCTGATCATAACAGAGGACAGGCCAACTGCATGAGCCTGCTGGCAGCTGTGCCTGAAACGGTGCCCAGGCAGGGATCCAGTGAGTGTGAGTTTCTTCTGCAGTTATTCAGATGCTGGCTCCAGTTCAGTACTGGGTAATGCTGGCCAGCCCTCTGCTTCAGGGACCAAAACCCTGAAAAACCAGTGTTAGCATCACCAGCTCCAGTCTTCCACCTGCTTAAGCCATGCCCCTGGCTCTAGGTTGACAGCTACCTTTGCAGGACGTTGCTGACTTCTGTGATGCCATGCTGTTCCCAAGGTCTGTGTCAGATGATTAGATTTAGCAGCCAGCACTTGGCTCCTAGTGATCTCACCATACTATGGCCTAGGAAGAGATGAAAAAAAGATTTCAGGACCTTGGCATAGCACTGCTTTCATTTTCCTTTCCCAGGCCTATGCTACATGTGAATCCAGACTGCAGTGCATCCTCTGGATAGCCCTTAGACTCCTTGTGCTGCCCAGGATGATGTTTCTGCAGGGCATAAATCTCAGCCCACTACTTTAAGTGCAACCTGCCTTAGAGGCAGCACCCTGCAGGAGTAATGGTTATCCCCTTCCCACACTTGGCTGCTGTGCTCCCTCCCAGCCCTGATGCCTGGTGGCAATGCTCTTCATCATGCTGAGATATACCCTGCTATGGTCACCTCTTCTGGTCAAGGAGTGGAGAGCAGGAAGTTTTGGGGATCCCGTCCCTCTATTTCCAGCTCCCCTCAGGACTTTCATTAGCCATCTGTGGACCTTGCTATTGACAGTGTGACACCCCTGATGGGACAGTAAGGTAGAGTTATCTCAGCTATCATCCTTGATAACCCAAATCCAAGAAGTGCCTGCAGCTCATATGCCTGTCCACCAAGCTGCCATGTACCATAACTCTCAGCACAGTACTTTGACAGTGGCAGGTGCCCACTATCTGTGCACACCAGATCCTCTCTGGAAGTTGTGCTCAATAGGAATGGAAAGACAAGCTTACCTGAATGGCTGTGCCCGTTGCAACACAGCTTGTCCCATCTCTACTCCTCAGCTCCACCCAGGCTAAACCACTGTTTTCTCCAGACCTCCTGTCAGCCTGCCATAAAACAGCAGTTCAAGGAAAATAGTTCAACTGAAAACTGACAGCGTCTCTCTCTTTGCAGCCTGGCTTGGCTGAAGGGGTTGTCCCTGCTTTGGGCTGCCCACACAATTCTCCCTATCCCTGCTGCAGTTCTGTGCCTCCTGCAGCTCCCTGGGACAGAGCTGAGGCGAAGCAGCAGGACATTAGCAACTTCAGGAGCTCAAGAGCAGCTTGAAAAATATTTGTGTTCTTTTGGTAAAAATGAATCTGTCCCAGTGGTAATAAGGCTGCTTTTGTTCAGCAGGCTCTTAGCAGTGATTATTGTTGTTTTTCAATTTAAAAACCAGACAGTCTATTTATAAGGTGTAGCATCTGGACTGAGATTTTTTTGTTTGTTTCCCTTAACCCATCCTTTAAAACATGCTCTAAGTTCCACTACTGACCATCCAAAGAAGCAGAGGGGCATCTGACACCTGCAGACCCCACAAGTGAAGTGATAAGCAAAACATAGTCAATGGAACAAGGCTGCAGCGGTGCTTTGGGGCTCTAGTGGGAAATGCCAGGTGGGAAAGACCTGGGGCTGCAGCTGGGAAGTGCTTTCAGTGGTATTGGAAGGGCTCTGGACACAGGTTGCAGAGTACTTGGGCTATCCATGACTACACCACTGTCTTATCTTTTCTCTCGTCCAAAACTAATCAGAGCTGACATCAGCAGCATCCGTAGTACTCTCAGCGTAGAGACCAGTAAAAAAGCCAAGCTCCAATCTTTGTTCTGCCACTGGCTCTCCAAGTTGGCAAAGACCTCTGAAAAGTAGCTAATGCCCATGGGTGCTGAGGTGATAATAAGAAAGATGGTGCATAAAGGGATCCAGCAGAGTACTACCATAGGTTCTGGCTTGGGCTGACAAGCTCTTGCATGCATAATAAAAACATCTCTACATGCTTTGGGTATTGACGCAGCATTGGTCTGGCATGGCCCCTTCCAGTCTAACAGCATGGATTACTCTGGCATGCCAGCCCTGAGTGCTGCTCAGCTAGGAGGGCTTGCTTTCATTTGCCAGTGTAAGACATTTGGAGCATCCTGGCCAAGGATATTTTAGCACAGGAATGTCGTAAGGTGCAGGCACCAAACAGCTTGTTGTTGTAGCACCATCGAAGGTGCTGCCTTGGGTGCTGTTGAATGCTCCCCATACAAAGCATGAGCTGCTTTGGCACATTGCTGCATTGCTTTCCATGCACTGTCCAGCATCAATACTGGGACTGAACAGGAGGGAAAATCCACACTTGAATGACCCGTGTGAATGGCCCAGTCCCTGTTGGTCAACCTTCAGCTTACTTGTTGACCTTAGAAGCTGCCTGTGGCAGGCTTTGTTATAGACAGGTCTTCTGTAGACCAGATTGCCTTGAGTTAATAAGAGTAGTGTAGGGCTATCAGTTGGACTGGATGATCTTGAGGGTCCTTTCCAACCGTAATGATTCTGTGATTCTGTGAGTTTCTGGCCAAGCTGGAGGCCACCTCTGCCATGCTGCTGGTGCTGTTTGTTTCCCTTCTTACTGCAACCTATCTGACAGTGTCTCAGTCTCCATTTCCCCACACAGCCCCTTTTACTGCCACCGTTTAGTTATTTTCGTAATTAAATATGGATTGTGGCACTGGGAATAAGGGATTATTACTTATTCATAAGCTACTTAGATTTTAAAGTGTGTGCAGAGCAGGGCTTATCACATGTCTGTGTCTGCATCATTACTATGTCAAGGGCCATGGTGAGCTCCAATGGCTGCTGGGGCTTCACCTCAACCTTACTCCTCTCCCCATGGTCTCTGCACCCAGAGGAGCTCTCCCATCTTTCTCATGCTGTCCCTTTTCCAGCTGAGGCTGCCCTCTGTGGAAGACCCAGGACTTTTCAGGAGGCAGCTCTGCAAGAAGCTGCTTTTTTGTGAAGGTTTCTAGGAAATTCCTCCTAGTAGCTGGGTAGTCATTGACTGAATTTCAGCCTACCTTAGAGTGCAGGAGGAGGAGGCAGGAGAAGGTGCTGCTGGCAAGCTGATGGGAGAAGCAGAGGAAGGAAAGCACAGTGGGAAAGTGGGCTGCTGTTGTTGGTCCATAATGCTCCCCTGAACGCTTGTGCTTCTTCAGTGTGCCCAAGCAGACCATCTGATCTGTTTTTTGCACATGAGAGCAGACTTCTGTCTCCATTTTAGTCCAGTTTTTGCTGTCCCAAAGAGTGCCATTAATGCTGAATGCTGCAGAGCTTCTGCTGGTGGGGACAGGGCAGCTCATCACACACTGACCTGAAAAGAAAGCATTAAATCCCACTGCTCATCTCCCCTCCATCTTCCTGGCTCCAGGGCTGCCCCTGGGGCTGCAGCAGGGTCCTAGTATTTCCCAGCAGGTATCCCTGCTCTCACCCTTGGGGAGCCATTAGCATTTCCATCATGCTCATTCCATCTCTTCCTGTTGCTTCTGCACCTTGCCTGGCTGAGATGGCAGCATGGGGCTGTTTCCATGTGAGCCAGGCTGACACCTCCATCCTCCACTGTCCCCACACCTCCCATGTGGTTCTTTCCAACTATTTTAAGGACTAAGGCAAACTCCTAGCTTGATAGCCCTGCAGACCAGAGACCTTTCGTCAACACAGCGGATACAAGACAAACTGCTGCAAGATTCCTCAGAGCAAAGTGATCCTGATAAATTGGAGAAATGGCCTGGAATCAATACACTGAAATTCAATAAAGTCAAGTGCAAAGTGTTTCACTTAGGAAGGCGATATCAAAATCGCAGATATAAGATGGGGAAGAAGTGGTAAGCCAGCAGGAGAGCAGCCAAGGCTTGAGCAGTGGAGTAGCCCTCAAACTGGGCAGCAGACAATAACCTGATGTTTTAGGAAGGGAAAGAAAAGACACATCTTGCCCACAGATGTATTGTTTCAGATGGAAGACAGCAAGGTAATTTATTTGTCTCTATTTAGTGCTAGTGATGCATCAACTGGAGACATATCTCTAGGTCTGAGCATCACAGCTTTAAGAGCGATTCAGACAAATTGAGGGAGTTGAGAGAATTTGGAAAACATGCCCTGGGAAGATGGACTGAAGGAGCTGGGTTTGTGCTCCAGGACAGAGACAACTGAAGGTGGAGGAATGTGTAACATTCATCCAGCGTGGAAAAGGCAGTTATAAAAATGACAGTGATCAATTGGTCGAGGGCTGGACAAGCTGTAATAGGCTTAAATTGCAGCCAAGAGGCCTTGGGTTAGATGCTCAGGAAAAGCTTCCTAAGAGCAAGGTTGGCTGAGAGCCGGTGCAGGCTGTAAAGGGTGTATGGGAGCCCTGTCCCCTGCAGGGCTTCAACAACCAACTGAAGAAGCATCTGCATGGAGGTCACCTCCGTGCAAGTCCCTCTCTCTCTCTCTCCCACTGCAGGGATAAGGTTTTGCCAGCACTCCAAGCAGGATTAGCCACGTCCTTGGGGTTACCAGACTGAGACAAACAATTCACTTCCTGTTGTCTCATGTCCTCTTACCACCCATATCAGGTCATAACCAACCTCCTAGTGCCTGTAGCAGTTATGTCCTCGGTGTGCCCATCCCTTCATCCATCCATGGTCATGCCAGCTGTGTCCCTCACGTATCTGGGCAAGATCCTCCCAGTCACATTTCTGCTCCAGACTTCTTTTGCTGTCAGACCACGGTTTCATTTGGGTCCATCATAGAGATACCTAAAGAGCATATTTGTGGTCTAAGATTGGGAAAGAAGATGGAGATGAGCATGACTTTGCATTGAGCAAATTATCAGGTTGAGTTGTTCCTGTATCTTACAGTACCACCTGGGAGGGTCTGCACCACCCCTCCTTGTGATGTGGCTCTGGTGACTCC
The DNA here is from genome assembly GCA_013399015.1 of Galbula dea. Taxonomy (NCBI): domain Eukaryota; kingdom Metazoa; phylum Chordata; class Aves; order Piciformes; family Galbulidae; genus Galbula; species Galbula dea. The sequence continues at coordinate 1,416,972 of VWZX01009189.1, read as the reverse complement.
ATACCTGATCATGCTGAAGCCTTTAGGACTTGGCTGTCATGACCAGGGTCACCTGGAGACATCTACACGCACACATTAAATTCATCCACTCCTCTGTTTGACTTACACCACAAGCAGAAAAGCCAATAAAAGAAACCAGAGACTAAAATGGTCAAGTCAGGTGCCTCCAAGGATGTTTTACTATTTGGATTGGCCACACATCCCCATGGCCTCAACCCCACTGACTTGGTTTTCAGAAAGAGACTTTTTACAAGAGCATGTAGTGATAGGATGAGGGGTAATGGCTTTAAACTGAGAGTAAATTTAGATTAGAAATAATAGTTAGTTCTTAGATTAGATTAGATATAAGGAAGAGGTTCTTCCCTGTGAAGGTGGTGAGGCATGCTTGGAAGTGTCCATAGCCAGGTCGGATGGGGTTTTGAGCAACCTGTTCTAGTGGCAGGTGTCCCTGCCTGTGGCAAGGGTGTTGGAATTGAAGGATCTTCCAGCTCAAATCATTCGATGACTCTAATTTGGTGGCTAGCTGCAGCCCTCCTTCAGATCAATCCCTCTCAATTGCATTTTTTGATCATAATTAATGTTTGCTGTTTAATTACATTGATTTTTTTAATGTACTCCAAGAGATGAGGAGAATTCATAGCTGGTGTGAGGGAGGAAGGGAGGGAGGGGGGCTGATGCTGAAGCTCACTGTGCTGGACTGGGGAGCAGCAGGAGTTGCACCAGGGATGTTCAAGGAGGGCTTGGGTGCTACCAAGCTGCAATGACAAAGGGCTGGACTGCTCATACTTTATTCCCTGGCCAAACCACTCTGCTTATCCTTCCTTTCTACCCACTAGCCCTGGTGAAGCCCAGGGAAGGCTGGTTGTCTGCAGCCCTGTTTCTACTACCAAGCTCAGCAGGGAACAGGATTTTATTTATTTACCAAGTCACAGTAGGAAGAGGGATTTCGGGGCAGCCTGAGCTTTCCAGAGCTCTGAGGAGTGGATAAAACCTCCTCCAGCTTTGCGCAGGGAGGTCCCTGCAAGCAAGAAGCCTCAGCCTGGGCACAGCTGGAGCTGTGTCCCTGCTGCTCCTTGCTCACTCATGCTATCAGCAGCTTTGTCATGAGCATGTATAAATGTAAGAGGCACCTGTAAGCCTTCCAGGCTGCTTTTTTCTTTCTGAACAGCCAGACTGTTATAGCCAGCACTTGTGCAGCAAGCCCCAGGAGATGCTGCGAGGAGGCACCTTTCAGTAGGAGCTGCCTCAGCACTCAAGGCTGTCAAAACTATGAGGATTTGGGTTGTCAGACCAGCAATGAGCTCAAAGATCCTCTTACTCATGGTAAAACCTACCTGGGTGAGTGCTGGGGCTCCAGACCTCATGAAGAAGGAGGATTCTGGGCTTTTCTCTATCCAGGGGCATCTATTGCCTTCTGCATTTGCTGTGGCAAGGTCCAAAGCTGGCAGGCTTGCAAAGCCNAGCCTGCATCTGGGATGCTGCACATGTTTGTTAGAGCTTGGATGTGCATGGCAGGTCCCTGCAGCTATCAGAGAGCTGCTGTGTAAGTGCCAGAAGGGCAGTTTGTATTCACGTTGGCAACAGCCCCCTTGGGCTCAGCAAATACCAGAGTAGTAAGTCACTACTGGTGGCATGTGCTGCTCTAAAGGGCTGGTGTAAGGGGGAGGATGAGCCTTCCCCATGCCCTCAGTAGGGAGCAGGCAGCTCCTGGGCTAGAGCTGTGGTGTAAACATGCCCACAGTGCTGACAAAAAGGCCAAGTCCCCTCTGTACCTCCTCTGACCATAACACCAGGGTTGGATTGGCAGCCCAACTCTTCATGTGAGTGCTGGCAGGCATTTCTTTGGGAAAGGCGTTATAAACTCATCCCCTGCTAATTTCCAAGCCTTCCTCTTGTTAGAAGGGATGGGGCTCATGGTGTTTTTCACTGCATCTTGTTTCACATTACCTGTTAATTATGTGCCCTCCAAAGATCATTCTTGCCTCAGCAGTTCAGGGGAGGCCACGGAGCACCAGCTCAGCATTGCCCAGATGAGAATGCTGTGACAATTACAGCTGAAAAGCAGCCTTGTTACACACAGGTGTTATTAAGCAGCCACAGATGTTATACATTTTTTTCAATTAAAAAAAAGCCCAATAAATTGAAAAAAAATATAACTAGGCAAGCACTACACTGGGCAGAGACAAAGGAGAGGGCTGTCAGCAGCATTGTGCTGGGCATGCTCACCACTCTGGGGGCAAAGTGCTCAGCTGGTCAAACAATGCAGAGGCTGAACATCTGCATGGACTTTGTGTCACAGCATTGGTGTGAGAATGCTTGATTTCTGCACTGGCAAGGGGCCTTTGGTCCCACTGCTCCCCCTTCGCCTTGGCTCGTTCTGGGGAGAGGTGGGACCAGTCCTGGAGCTGCGGTTGTTGGCAGCCGCTCCTCACATTTGGGTGGATGTTGCAGGAACTGGAAATGAGCCCTTTAAGTAGGCTGTGAGCCCATTGGTATGACAAAAGTTTTGTTTTCAGGGTTTGGGAGCTGCAGTGCATGGAGGTGGCTCTCCCTTCTGTGTTGTATGTGTGCCCGAAATGCAATTATTTGGCTCCTACCATGTCTGATATTATTATTGTTCTTGCTATCTTTGGTACTTTTATGGCCCCATCACCATAGTAACTGAGCATCTCAAAACCCTGTGAGGAGGGAATAATATTATTCCCATTGTAGAGTTGGGGAAAGTGAACAACAGTGAGGCACAGAGCTAGAGATGCAGGAGGACTTGGACAAGTCCATCCATGGCCACAGACCTGGGGGTCATCTTCCTGCTACTTCCAATTTTAAGCAATCACGCTAACTTTTCCTGGGCAGCCCCAGGCCATGTTTCCATCCCACTTCTTTTCCTCTTGTCTTGGGTTAGCTAAATAACAATCTCCTACGCAGAGCTGCTCCCTCCTGGCATTCTGTGATCTCTCTTGCTGCCCCTCTGCTGTGTGGACCACCTACCTACGGGCACTGCCCAAGGCAGGGTAAGCATTGGGTTGCTCTGCTGAAGACCTTTCTTTTTGCCCAGACTATTTGAATGCATCTCAGGCCAGCCCTTGCTCAAACACATCTTTAAATATTGAAAGAAAAACAGTAGTGTCAAAGCAAGAAGTGCCAGATTTTCCTCATCCCTGACCTATCCCAGACTGATTTCCACCCTGGGGATTTTCCACCCTGTTTTCCCTGAAATGCAGCTGATAGAGATTCAGAAAGAGGGATTTGAAACAAACTCTTCTACAGCACAAGCAAATGATTCAACAGGTAAGGGTAAAGCCAATGTGGTGGCTGAAAGCCTGACCTGGATGTCCACTTACCCACATCTGGCCAGACTGTTCACCCTTTCCCTGGGCACCTTCTCCCAGTGGGATAAGGCTGCTCGCTGCCTGGCTTCCCACGCCACCAGCTCCTGGCTTACAGGGTTGCCATCATCTTCCCTGACACATGGCTCCTTGCTGCCTTCCCTGCCTCAGGTCGTTCTGGAATAAAACAATCTTCAATTACTCCTCTCTCTTTTTTTTTTTTTTCCCCCCTTTTGTGCAATATATCATTTTTTAATTAAAAAAATGCCTGGTGGAAGTGTAACAGGCTATTAAATGTTTTGGTCCATAATTAACATCAAACCCCTGACTTAAAATCTTTATGGATTGAGTGAGCTCCATTAGCTTCTCTCTGAATAACACTGTGCAGCTCTCACAGGCCCACAGGGTTCAAATCACCTCATTTCCCCTGCAAAGGGGGAAAACAAAGGAAGGTCCTCACCAGGGACCCACTGCTCCTCTCCCTGCACCCACCACATCATGGGCCACTGTAGGGTGAGTAAGCTCTCCCTGCACCCAGCATTTCTCCCCATGGCAGTTGGGGCCCCATAGCTGTGCACAGGGAAAGGCAGGATGTGACCCTGGAGGAAAGTTATCTCCCCACATAAATCACTCCCTAGTAAATACAGGAGCATCAGCACAAGCAGGAGGGGGAAGATAATGCTGTGTTATCTCTTGTGGGGACCGGTGTGATGGTGGCAAGCCCCCATTGCAGATGACAGGCATGGATGATGGGGTGCTCTTGCCAGCAGGAAGGAGTGAGTATGAGTTACTGGGGACTTGCAGCACATTTCTCAGCTTCCCAAAGGAAGGACAGAAGCTGCCAGGTTACCTTGTGGTTTTGTGCTCATGCTGGTAGGTTGGAGACAAATCCCATATATAGAGGAGAAGACACCTGTGCATTGTCCCTGCAGCACAAACCTAACAAGTACCACGTTTTGGCTTGTGCCCCAAATCACTGCCCAGTGCAAGCTGCTCCCCATATCTAGTCTAGGTGCAGGGTGCCCAAAATACAAGTCTGGGACTGCCCAACTTTGCTGGGTCATTGATTGTCATTCCTGATGCATGCCCCAGGCAGATACTCACTGTCTTCTTCAGAGGAGTTGGGGTTGAGGAGCTTTGAATCCCCATGATTCAAATAATGATTCCCAGCATTTCCTGTAACTAATAATTGCATTTTATACCCCTGGATCACTGTCCAGTGTTGGCTCTCAGCACCAGTGACACATCTATTGGGGCTGCAGGCAAATTTCAGATGTTCCCATCCATATCTCAAAGGTGGAAAGAACTTTGGAGCTGAAGTACTTGTCTTTGACAATGCTGGATTAAGGATGACCAGTTCTTGTTTGAGCTGATGAATGCTGCTGCCACCTTGCCAACTTCTTGTATTATTCCTTCTGGGCATCTCCACTGGCACGTTCATTTTGGCCATTGGACACACACTGACCCATTTCTGTATTCTTGGCTTTCTGAATGGAGCTGGAGCTAGGAGATCCTGGTGTTCTCATTAGGTTTCTGCTGTGTACTTAGCTATTAGCCTGCCATGGCTAAGCGGCTCTGGATTGTCTTTCAGGCATTGCTTGTACATGGAATGAGCTGTCAGTTCAAAAAGCCTTGGCTGTATTTCATAGCTTGGCTGTCACTCAAATGTCTCATAACAGCGAGGACATCAGAAGCAGACATTCTCCAAGGTATGAGAAGTTGGTCGACTTTCAGCACTCTTCTGGTTTTCCCTTGAGCCTAAAATAAGTTTTCTTCTTGAAGTAAAGGAATCTTGTTCCACCTGGGACAGGATCCCACTGCGATCCCCAGTGCTACATTGGCATGGCAGGTTGGCCATCTCCTGTAACCCATCTTCTCCTTTTGGCTCCAGCTGTTGGATGAGAAGTAGAGCATGAGAGCAAAGGCTAGTGCTGTGGAGGAGACACTCATCTCCCAAGCAAGAGCTGCTTGGGACAGCACTGCTTTGTGATCACAAACAAGCAAGACATGCTGCCATCGTGTCCTGCAGCCAGCCTGCACCACAGGCACAACTAAGGCAACTGCAATGTGGGAAAGGCAGAAGGAGACTTGGCACCATAGGCTATGTTAAAATGAGTCCAAGTCCTGGTATGCCCCCACTTGCAGTACAGGAGGGAGCAGGAACCATCTTCCTCAGGCAGGGCTTGCCTGTCTTGGACCACCCCAGGGGGAACCAGAGTGATATTTTAAATAAGCTAAGTATTAGTTGCATCCCCAGTCCCCTCCTTGAGACTGATGTTGCGCAGTGAGGCTGAAAATTAATCCCTTAAAGGGTTTGTTTGTTTTTTTTTTCTTTTTTCTTTTTTTTGGGGGGATTGTCGCATCAGCTGTATTAAACTTTAAGTCCACAGAATATGGGATATGCAGCAGGGAGTCTGCCAGACTCCCTTCTGCTCTCCTCCACCAGCCCCAGCCCTATGGGTCAGTGGCAAGGTTTGCTGCATATCACCAAGACCCTGTGGAAGAAACAAAGCTGGGGGAGAGTCCAGTTTCTGCTGCTTTGTTTCCAACCCTGCCCAGGAGTGGTACCAATTCAAATAGGCACTGCTTCAATCCAGCCAGCTTCTGCTGAGTCAGCTCCATTTAAAACTTGGCCTTTCCAAAAGACTGCAACTCTCAGAAACCCCAGCCAAGATTTTATGGGTAAATATAAAATGAATTAGGAGGCAGGTTTTAAAATAAAGGATTACTCTTGGAATCCAGGGATAGTAATAATTTCTCCCAAGAATACTGAATCTGTTAATCTATAGCCCAAAGGTGCATGCTCAGCAGCGTGGTGGATACACTGCTGAATAGAAGCAGATCAAACTGCTCTTGGACACCTTGGTTGCTGGCACTGGCACATCAGCTACTGCCCAGTGTGGGGACATCTGGGTTGGAAGAAGCCTTTTTTTTGTTGTTGTTTTCTTCTTCTTGCCTCTCTGGTAGCAGCAGTCCTCTGAGCTGGTTGAAAAACATCTTGAGGCAAGTCTATTCACTCAGAAACTGATGATTCAACTCCATCTAATTGTTTGAAGGGAAGAATTGATTTCATTGATGTTTTCAGCAAGGACATTATCAAACAGGTTGCATCTGGAAGTGTCATTTCAGCTTGCCCATGTGGCATGGCTGGGGTGTTCTGCTTTGTTTGTCTTACAGTAGAATGGCTAAAAGAGATAGGAAGGAAAAAAAATCCATTTTGAAGTATTTCTTTACAGCAAGAAAAATAACCCAAAATGTTGACTTGTGCTCCCAATCTGCCACAAAATAAGATTTTACTATCTTGGAAGTTGTTGCAAGCCAAAGTGCCTGAAACTCCTCCAGCAAGCTGTAGTGAATGCTGCAGGATGATCTCACTTTGGACAATCCAAGAGCACCAGACATCGTGTCCATAGAGCACCATAGGGACATGGAGAGGGTGCAGTCCTGACCCAGCACATCCCCTCTTCCTCATGGATGTTTGCCAACCTGTCCCAAGCAGTGTTTGTAGTCACAGAGTCCCTCCACCTCCCAGGTAACCCACTGCATGCTCCATGAGCTGTTTTTGTCCTGATGTCTAACCTGATTTCTTTTGCTGTAATTTAAGCCGATTATTTCTTGTCCTGTCCACTGTGGACATAAAGAACAGATTATTCTCTTCCCCTTGGCAGCAGCCTTTTAAGCACTTGAAGACTGTTATCACATCTCTTCTTCCATCATCTCTTTTAGGCTAAATAACCCAATTCTTTCAATCTTTCTTTGTAGGTCATGTCTTGTAGACCTCTGATCATTCTGTTTCCTCCACGCTGCCTGCAGCAGCCCCACCTCCTTTCTGGTACAAGCTGCCAATACCAGAATCTACTCCAGCATAGACCTCAGCAGCCCTGAATGGACAAGAAAGATGATTTTGTGAGTCTTGTAGACATGCTGCAGCTTGTATATCCCAAGGCACTGTCTGCCTCTTGATGTAACACTGATTCCTCATGTTCAGCTCATGACCCACTATAATTTGTAGACCTTTTTCTGGGAAACTGCTGCTGATTGTTTGTAGGCTTGGTGTTTCCCAGGAGGTTTTGAGGTGAATAGCAAAAGGCAGGAATGAAGTATCCTGAATGAAGGTTGTGTTCTCTTGTACTTGTCAGTCTCTTCCTGGTCCTGTTTTTGGTGTGTTCACATATTCAGAGTACACTTTAGGTCAGGCTTTTGACTAGGCTGCAATACCTTGCTTGGATGCTACTCAGTTCCTGCTGAAGAGACTTGGTTGATGATCCTTTAAGTTGCTTGCTCCCATTGCCTCATAATGTCTAGTGTTTCATCTCTTTCATGTATGTCCTTTCACAGTCTAAGACATGCTTATGTTTAACACTGGACAATAGTATTTTATGCAAAAAAGATGAGATTTGTAATTTTCTGCAGTCCACAGGGCACTGTAAAGCAGACCAGAATGGCCTGCCCCTATCCACCAGGAGCTATGTTTAGAGTGAGTGGTTTTGCATGACTTGGTTTTTTTACTTAGAAACTGAAGGTTTCTGTTCAGAGCTCACTAGTGGAAAGCTGATGGCTGATCCCCAAAGCTCTGACCTAAAGGGACTCAGTGCTAGGACTCCAGACAGTCCCCATGGAAGCACTTCCACTACCCAGCCATGGAGTCAGTCTCTTGCTCCCAATGAACACTTAAATCATTTACACAATTTGGAAAAGCCCAAGCCCCAGAGGTGTGGCAGGACCCATGCTGCTGCTCAATGAGACAAGAAGAGCAGGAGGGAAAGGAAACCTCCACACTCCAGGTCTGAGCCTGAGCCAGAGACAACCTGTTAGCAGACCTGGTTGCCTGTCCTCCTGGCCCTGATATTATCCTGTCATCAGCTTTATTCAGGCAGCAGCACTGGAAATTTCAGTCATGGGAAAGGTCTCAAGGGGAGAGAAATGCAGGTCACTGCTGGGACAGACTCTCCAGGCAAGGAAGGTACTTGGCTTATGATAGTAATTGATGTGGACATTGTTAGTAATGGCAGAGCTAGTGCTTCAAGTAAATGCACGGAGGCAGGAAATGAACCCCATTAATTTTTAAGATGTCAGCTGTTTCATGGGCACCTGAGGAGATGACCAGACCTTGGTTTGTTAGGCAGCCTCTGCCCACACCCAGCATCTGGATGCAAACATGCTCCTCCCATGCCATGGAATGGACCTGCCTATCTGCCTGCAAGGAGAAGACCCTGGAAAGCTGGGAGTGGTCCCAGATAAGCCAAGTGTTAGCAAGACTGTGGGTGACAGTGGGATATTCAGCCATTCAATCAGAAGGTGCACTGAGCTGATGTTGGTTTAGATGAGACTCTCCACGTCGCTGGTTGCAGCTATTCAGTTCATGCTTGCAGTGGGTCCCAGTTACACAAAGTACAACTGACTGCAGGTGAGGGCATTTCCATACCAAACCCTCCTCATGCAGTGCAAGAACCTGTTTTTGGCTAGTACCTGAGGGGTATTTCCAATATTTGGGAAACCACCCTGTTCTCACTGAAAACCAGGAGTTTTTGTCCCTAGTTCCTACAGAGTCCGGACAGAGACTGCTGCAGGGTGGGTGTTTTTATGGAGTGGCTGCTCTCTCCCTTCACAGTTCTAATTACATTGTATATTTTGGAAATAAAAATGTCCTTTTTGATACTATCTGTCGGGAAAGCTCTTCAGCATTTCCAAGTACAGAGAGGGGGAGAGGCAAGTGATCAAAGGCAGGCTGTAATGAGATATCAGAGGCAAGTCCAAGGTCACTGGGGGCAGAAGGGCCAGCATCACACTGGCTTGTGATGCTCAGCCTGCTCCCTGCTCCTGCACAATCCCACCTTCCCATCACTGTAGCTGAGTATTTGGGTCTGCACACCCTAAACACACTGATGGAGAGAGACAGTCCTGGCTGTGTGAACACCATGGTTTACATACACATGGCAGAGCATGCAAATTTACCTTACTTTACAAGACATGCCAAGTCCAAGCCACTGCTCCCCAAAGGGGTGAAAGCATCCAGTTGCTCTCAAAGATCTGGAGGCACTGCAGGAGTCATCTGCTGGGAGAGGCACAGTCTTTGCAGCAGACAAAGATTTAGGGCACTGATGAGAGGAAATCTAGAGCACCAAAAAGAAGAGATCTGTATAATCAAAGATATCTAGGGCATAGAGGAGCAGAGATGTAGGTAATCAATGAGCAGAGGTCTAGGTCATCAAAGAACAGGTCTAGATAATCAAGAAGCAGTGATCTAGGGCATGTTAGAGCAGAGGTCTAGGTAATAAAGGACTAACAACCTAAGGCATCAAGTAGGGTTGCTTTAGAGCATCAAAGAGTGGAGATGTGGGGCACAGGCCTAAGACATGATCTGTTCCCAGAACACAGACATCACTCCCAGGCTCACAGCTTGATACTAAGGGTCATGCAGGAAGGCAGAGATGGGACTGGTGCCCAGCCCTAACCTTTTACAGTCCAGCAGAGAGGATGACAGGCTTTGCAAGAAGCTCCACATAGCAGAGTAAGCTCACAGAGCTGCTCAGGACAGCCGAGTGTCAACTGGCAGCTGTAGGCTCCTCAGAGGGAAAACTAGAGTTGCTTCAGCCAGCTTGAAGGAGCCTGCCTCCATGTCACCAGCAGCAGTAAACACGATCTGCCTGAAAAATAGAGTCATGTTAACAGTTATTGATCTATAACTTTTAACCAATTTCTTTTTTACAATATTGGATTGCATCCTAATTTTAGCTTTTTATGTTCGGCACTAGGCAAACTCCACTCCATCAGCAGAAACCAGCCCCCGTGGGCCAATCTGTGCCTTCTATTGAGCTGGATGATAGAGGACTGGAACAATATTTTTTGACAGATCACTTCCTGTTCAGGGTAGTGGTGACCATTATGCAAATCAAGCTATAAGAAGTTTAAAAGTCTGGAACCATTGTATTTCTTTATTTCATTAACATCAACACGAGCTGGCAAGTTAATACGACACAGTGATCCCATTCCAGGGCTTACACAAACCAGTCCCCCCATCACTGAACCAGACTGGTGATTTCCCCTAATGGGTACTCCCAGCAGCTGTACTTGGGGCACTGAGGCATGTTTTTGCAGCATGCAGCTGGGCAATGGGTAGGTGACAAATGTTTCTGAGCAGCTCAATGCACAGGAATCCTCTGCCTGAGCTGGCAGGCTGCTGGGAAGGTTCCTGCTCATTGCAGCAAGCAGACATCCAGGAGGATGGGGGTACAAGTAGGGGATCAATTACAAGGGCCCCATTTCCTACTGGCTTCTTGGGGATTTTGCTCCTCCTCAGAGCACCTCCACAAATTCTCTTATATGCTGTCCTCACTCCTAATTCACTGCACAGGCCAGGAGAAGCTGCTTAAGCAGAGATGCTCTGGTGTGCATGAAGGCACAGGCATTCAGGATTCCAATTTACAGGGCAATGCAGGAAGCACTAAGAGCATGATGTTAACCCCATTTACTTCTGCTCTAGACCTGGACACACATTCTCCCAGCAACACAGCAATATGAGGAGCTAAGGACTGACATAATACAGGTATGATGTTATAGAGCAGAGAGATGTGTGCACCAGAACATGCCTTGGTGCCCAAGTGATGGCCATCCCTTCTCTTCTATCCTATCAGCCACAAACATATGCCTTCACACTCATCTCTATCCTCCCATCATTTATCCCACATCTCCACTCCACTAAGGCACAGATACATTCACTAAGGCAGCAAAGACACAGATCCCTTTGTGGTCCCTTTCAACTGAGGGTAGCAGCTCCTTTTCACGAACAGAAAACTAATACATAATGCTGTCATAACAGTAAGGAAATTATGGGATGCTAGGACTCAGCCCTTATATTAATGTCTTAAAGAAGGGAGTGGGTATTACCTGGCCATCCACAAAAGCCAGCCAAACCCTATAAAACCCTTTATCACAGAATCACAAAAGTTGGAAGAGACCTCTAAGATCATCAAGTCCAACCATCCCTCTCACCAACATACCACTAAACCATGTCCCTAAACACCACAACTAAACATTTCTTAGAGTTTCTTTCATATGGTCCAGCAAGCTTGTGGGTAGCTGACTCTTTCCCATACCATACATCTTCTTCCAGCCATATGAGTCACACAAAAGAGACACTGACATACTCACTTGTAGGTATATACTTGCATAGATCTGGAAAATAAAGATCACAACTTGCCACACTAATGGAGCCCAGCACTATAATAGCTCCATTATAAACAGCAATGTCTTGGAGCATTACTGCTAAAGACTCTACCTTTTAGTGTTGAAACTTTTAATTGATTTTAAAATACACAATCAATCACAGTTAATCAAGGAATCATGAAGAAGCTATCGTACACAAATACACAAAGACAGCCTATAAACCACAATTAATGACCACTTAAACAATGGTAGGGATGAAAATAGGATTATTTATTAGTGTCTATAAACAGTAATGGATAAAGTAATGAAGCAGTAGTATGGGGGTGTGTCAGAAACCAAAGTCTGTGATATTTAAAATCAAGTGTCCATAAGTGACTTCTTAGTGAAGGAGTCAATGATACAATTTAGAGTATCTCCTTCCTTTGGAAAGGTTGCTCTTTCTCCTTCCTTCAAACACTGCCATCATCCTGCAGTCACCGGTGGAAGTGATCTGTCCTCAAGGAAGGAGAGGACCAAGTCAAGAGCAATTCCTGGATTCTAGCCCAAACCCAGCCTGTGTCCTAGGGCCTGGCTTCAAACTTGTCAGGCACAGCTTTGCTCCATGGCAGGAGGATACCTTTAGCCAAATGTCCATCCTTAACCTGCTAGGGAGCCTGTGTCTCCTCCCAAGGGCTGTCTCACCATTCACCAATGCAGCTGGACTGCTCTATCTTTAATATTAAGAAGCATGATTAAAAAACCAGCTTGGTGCCCTGTCCCAGCCTCAGACAGATGGTTCCTCCTGTCTCAGGGTGGCAAGCAGCCTTATGGGCCAGGAAAGAGTGACTAAAGCAAAGGCTGGAGGTTATTAAGCCTGTTCCTGAGCCAAGGACCAGAGTCTTGGGTAGGGCAAAGGAGGTGAATTCCATGAAGGCAGCTTGGAGGACCCCTGAGGCCTGTCCTTGACCACAGCTCCAGGTGGTCTGTCCAGGATTTAGTACAAAATACTATTCTGCCTAAGCTGGCTTTATTCACACCCACATAGCAAGAGACTTGCAAGCCCAGACACACGCACTACTAAGGCTCACACCAAGACAATCCTACCCATGCTGCCTGCAGAACCACTTTGCTCTTTGCTCTGCTGGATCAGGACCTTCCCCTGCCTCACTGCAGTGCATGCTGCCCCCAGGGACAGGCAGAGTCAGTGATGCACATTCAGCCAACAAGGAGTGGCAGAGCCCTGCTCCCTTCTATAACAGAGCCCTCTCCTTGCTGCCATGCATGCAACAGCTTGCAGCTTTGCAAACAGAGCCATTTAAATTTCTTTAAATAAATTAAGCAGCACTCAGAACCCCACCCCTAGCTGCCTGGCACGTGATGCAATGGAGAGGCAATGATGCAGTGACTCCTGCTAAGGAGGAAGGGACAGTCCTGACAAAGTTTTGTCCTGTTGCACCACCCCCTTGAAGGCAAGGGCCATCTAACCCTGAACACCACCAGCACATCACCCTAGCTGGTGTCCCTGCAGAAAGTGGTGCCTGGGCAAGTCCCTCTTTCCCTCCTGGGGCAAGAGCACAGGGACATGCTTGTGCACGAACATTTCTGTAGGTCTCAAGCTTGCCTAGGGACAACTTCTAGCACTGATCTTAAACTCCTGTTAGCAATCTCAGATCACAACCACACTGCACTGTCAAGTCTTAGTGCTGGAGGCCTGAAAAGTAGCAGATGGCAGGTCATATCCCATAACCACATCTTCCCTGGGGTTTTGGTGTGGGGCTGAGGATGCTGCAGCCCCCACTTGAAGCCCTGCCTGCCAGCAGCCTCCTTCCTCACAGCAGATCAGCTTGCTCACACAGATCAGCACCTTCCTCTCCTTCACCATCTCCTTTATTGCCTTGCAAGTTGGCCCTAGGATGTTTTATCATACCATAGCACATAATACAAATGAAAAACAAAGGGGAAAAGTTTGAATAATTTTTTTTAATATATTCATCCCTGTGCAGGGAACAATGATCCATCTGATTAAATCTGCATGCTAGAGTTTATTAAACCAGGTTGGCCTCTCGCTTTCTCTCTCCTTTAGGCAGGGACTAGCTCATTAAAAAGAACATATTCTGCTCCCTCCCCCTTGCAGTCCTGCTTCACACCATCTCTGTGCTGCTGCTATCTTGTAGGCATCACCAGGAGCTGACGAGTAAGGGCTCTGCAATTCCTTTTTCTCTGGGAGCAGCAGACAAGCCTTGGTGTGGCTTTTGGCAAAGGTTAGGAGATGCCTTCAGCCTCCCAGTGCCTCATGACTGCCATGTGCATGCATCTGAAAGGATGCAAGAAGAGGTCTATTCAAATTGGAGGGAACCAGGAGGGCAAGGACTGAATGCTTCACTTTAGCCCTGCTCCAGCACCTGATGTCATTTACCTCCTCATGGGCTCTGTTTCTCATCTGTACAATGGGTTTGATGGCCACTGCTTCCCCATTAGGATAATTAATGGCTATAAAGCGCTTTGGGTCCTGCACTAAAAATAAAGTCATTGGTAATATCAAGGTGACAAGTGGGCATCTAAGACAGGTCTCCCCTGGGATCAGGTACCCATGGAGACTCCTGAGTCTGCCAGCAGCTGCCCACCTTGCAACCCCCACTCTCCTTGAGCTACCCTAGGTGGGTTTCCAGCCACCCACCCTGGGGAGGTATTTCCTGCAGGCCAGTATGTGCTGTAGCTCCTCTTCCTCCTCAGCAGCCCTTTTGATGCAACCTAAGTCTGTTACACCCTGGCAATAACAGTGGCTTAGGCCATGTAATCCCTCCTTTACTTGACTTTGGGTTATTTTGAGTAGGAGATTAAAGGAGATTATCTACATCACCTGAGATGCTGCACTTTCTATCTCTACCCCCTTCCCTCCATCTCTCAGGCTCACCCTAGGCAGCAAAACCCCTCCCTTCTTCCCCTGTCCTCCACCACACTCTTGTCTTGGGACAGCTACCTGGCTGCAGGACGCTGGTGTGTGTGGTCTGTTGTCAGCCTCATTTCTTGGACCCAACTTCTCACTTGGCCACCCATGTATCCTGCACACACATCCTGAGCCAAGTCCGGAAATGCTCCACAAAGAAAGGAGGGCACCCCAGTGCACTGTAGCACTACTGGGATTAGCTGTTCAGTGGGCTTCTCCTGGAGAAGGAAGTGGTTGCAGAGAGGATAAAGAAAGTCCTCCTTTGGGTACTAGGAGCTTGTGGCAGAATGTGCTGTGTTCAACAGCAGCCACTTGTCTCCACAGCCAGAGGATAGAGAGCAGTTGCCTGTTCTGAGCATCCCACACTATACATATACACAAACAAAAATAACAACAGAGGAACAGCACTAAAAAAACCCCTATGCCTGTTTCATGCCCAAGGAGGAATCCCCACTGCCTGGCAGCACCCAGACAGGGCAGGGAGCTCCTTCCCATGTTTTGGAGACCACGTGCTGTTCTCCAGCTCACTTGAGCCTGGATTTAGCAAAGCACTGAAGTGCTGGTTTGAATTCCTCCCAAAGCCTTGCTGAAATCAGCAGCTTCACTGAATCAAGGTCTAAAGAGGCAGAGTTGCTAGCAGTGATCAAGAAAGTTAATTCTCCTTCCTATCCAGGAGATGTTAAAGCATCCCAGAGGTGGGCAGCAGCTACAGAGGACAACTAATTCCCCTGGAAATCAAGCACCCACACATGGCATCCCACTAGCTCATGTGACCTGTGCACACATTCACAGCAAACTCACACCTTCATGGGCTGTTTTTCCTCACTTCAGACTACACCAGGCTAGAATCCATCTGCCACCCTGGAAATTAATAGCAATCATTAAACAAAAAGAGCTGGCAAAAAGAAGCCTGAGGTGAAAAAGCAGCTATTTCTGCCAGGAAAAAAATTAAAACTATTTAGACATACAGAAAGTCATTTATTACTGTGAAGTCCTCCCTCCACCTGGGGTTTAAATCTCATTACAGTTTGTCCAAAACAGATGTTACCCTTTTAGCAGTAGATTATTAATGATAAACTCTATTCCTCCAGAGAGTATGGATGTTTTGGGTTCACTTGCTTTTTCAACTTGGGTAACCTCCACAGGAAATGTTTATGAGAAGGACAGGCAACCCAAATCCTGGCAGAGCTTCCCACTTCTATTGTCTTAGACTCCAGCTTTTCTTTCCATTCTCTATATCTTTTGGAGATCTCTTGGCAAGAAGGGAAATACAGTAGCCCACAGAGCAACCACAGACCCTGCTGAGGAGCAGATATGATGTTGAGGAAGGGATTTCACACGCCACAAGCCCATGCTAACACACCAATAGCTCCTACTGCTGCTTCTTCACCAGCAGTTTAACCATGTGTCAAGACAAAACTTGTTTCTTTTGGATGGAGCCTGGCATGTACATGTTCCATTTTTCCAAGCTTCTCTGCTTCTGCCCACATTTGAGTAGAAGGCCACTTGGCTGGGTTTAGGCTTGCTGGAACCATAGAGAAGACTCAGTGGTCTCACACAAGTGACTGAGTTCTCTATGGGCAAAGATAACTTTGCATAGGCATACTTCAGTGGGAAATCAGCTACCCTCAAGAGAAACACTGGCTGGCACCCAGTTTAACCAGCCAAGCCCACAGGAGAGCCATAGCTTTTTTCTGTTTAGATTTAACACAATAAACATTAACATAATAAAGATACCTGCTCTAGGAGCCACAAGGACCATGCTTTAAACAGAATCAAATGAGACATTAATATCTCCACACAAATACAGCCATCTGGTTGCCCAGCCATCTCCCTGACCATTGTAGGTAGGAGGAATTGCATCCCCAGCACTCTCCAGAGACCCTACTAAGTAGATGTTCTCACGATGCCTCTTGGAGCATGCCTGGAAATCCAGCAAGTGCCAGCTATATTGGGACTGTTGATGGTGAAGACAGTACCAGTGTCTCATCATTGAGATGACTGAATCTTTGAGAGCAGCCCTGCAGAGAAGGACTTGGAGGTCATGGTGGGTCAAAAGCTGAATATGAACCAGCAATGTGCACTTGGAGCCCAGAAAGCCAGCTGTATCCTGGGCTCCATCAGGAGAGGCATGACCAGCAGGTCAAGGGAGGTGATTCTGCCTCTCTACTCTGCCCTTGTGAGACCCCACCTGGAGTACTGCAGCCAGTTCTGGGATCCTCAGCATTAGAAAGACCTTTTAGAGCAGGTCCAGAGGAGACCCACAAAATGATCAGAGGGATGGAGCACCTCCCCCTATGAGGACAAGCTGAGAGAGTTGGGTTTGTTCAGCCTGGAGAAAAGAAGGCTTGGGGGACTTTATAGCAGCCTTCCAATACCTAAGGGGGCCTGTAGAAGGGGGGAGAGAGACTCTTTACCTCAGTAGAAAGCAATAGGGCAAGGGGGAACGGCTTCAAACTGAATTAAGGAAGATTCAGATTAGATCTTACAAAAAATTCTTTACTCAGAGGGTGGTGAGGCACTGGAACAGGTTGCCCAGAGAGGTTGTGGTTGCTTCATCCCTGGCAGTGTTCAAAGCCAGGTTGAATGTGACCCTGGGCAACCTGGCCTGGTGGGTGGCATCCCTGCCATGGCAGGGGGGTTGAAGTTAGATGATCTTTCTGGTCCCTGCTAACCTGGCTCATTCTAGAAATGTATGAATCTCAGGGCTTTCTCAAGAAACTTTTAGCTATCAGTACAATTTTCTTCCACAGCATTAGACAAGTGACAAGAACTCTGCTGCTGGCCATGTATATCTGAATAGTTGTTGCTGCAGGAGAGTCATTCCCCCAGCACTGTGTCTCAGGCCTTCAGGCTTTATAGCTCACATCCCAAACCTTCATGGAGCCCTGAGGGATGCAAGGGGAACCTTAATTAAGCAGTGTACTCACCTCCCTAGAGATGCAGGTTGTCCTTGAGATGAGTCCATTGCAGGTCCATTTGTATAGTGTCCAAGGCATGGCAGAACAACTGCAGGGGCTGCACTGGTGGGAAGAAAAGGTTGCAGGTTCATGGCTGAATTTCAGCTGTTAAACAGCACCTGTGGTGAATAAGCACCCACAATCATCTTATTAGCTCTGCTCTCTGCCAGAGGATACATGCACTGCTATCTCACATCCTTCCACAGCTTCATGTGATAATTTACACCAACCCTTCACCCCCATCCCAGACCCAGCTGGAGCACAGACCTGCAACATTGAGGCCCACCCAGCTGCCATCACTGTCCAACATCCCTCAGATCCTCTTAGTGCTGCAGGGACCTGGAGAATGCAGTGGGGCTGAACACCCTCCCTACATGGGAGCCAAACTAAGGTGGCTGTGGCATGGATATTTGTCTGTAGCATAGGTATTTGACCCATGAGTGTTCTATACAATTTTAGGAGGAAGTGCAAGTGGATATTTCTGCTGCTGAAACAACAGACCCACAGCCTAGTAAAGTGTTTTTCTGTAGAAGCAGCACATGTTTAGGTTAAGAGGCCAGGACACAAGCAGCATTGGCAATGTTGCAGATGACCTGTCTTGACCTAGGGATGGAGAAGAGGGTCCCTCCTCCAAGACCTGACAAACCTGAGCTCCTCCAGCAGAACCATGTGCAGGAGTGGGGCCATGCTGGGTAAGCTGTGCATGGAAGGTGGTCATGCTTGGTTTCCTCTGCAATGCTGTTATCCTGAATAAACATTAGATTGGTTTTGGAGAGCTGCCCAGATGATCATTAACCTTCTCCTGGACCATGACAGGAAGCCAGCCTGCAGCACTGAGCTAAAATTAGGCCTGTAGGGCACTAGGGCTTGCCAAATACTGCTAAGTCTGAGCAGAAACCCCCTTCAAGAAGTGGACAGACAGAGGCTTCAGCCTTAAGCTGGGCTCCTCAGCTCCAGAAGCACAAAATAACTTAGGTTGGAAGAGACATGCAGAAGTCTTCTCCAACCACAGAAGCAGGACCAACTTCAAAGGTGGAGAAATAAGAGGTTAGAAGAGGTGTTTGTCTGCAGCACAGCAATAGCAATTCCTGCACGTAGGTCACTTGCTGATTAAAAGGTGAATTCCTTTTTGCCTACCCAGAGATCACAGCAGACCATTACCATGATGCCCTACAGGGGCTGTGTTTTCTTGTCCATCTGCCAACACTCAGAGCACAGTCTACCTAGAAGCTGCAACTGAGATAGGCACTGGCCAGAGACCCACGCTTTCCAACTTGAGACCACTTCAGAGGGTGAGAGTGGGACAGAGAGGAAAGAGTTCTTTAGACAATATGAAGATAAATCCAAAAGTAGAGTAGAGAAAACACTTGTGCCTCTGAAAGTAGTGTCTAACAAAGCATTAGAGCCATTTCATATCCAAAGGATCCAGTCAGAAATAAAAGGAGATGGGGCCAGCAACAGCACCAGACACGTGTCTGAGAGAGTCTATCCAGGATATCCAGATATTTCATCCTGTATAAAAGTAGATTTTCCTACCTATGATGCAAAGGGTTATGCAGGCCTCCTGCAAAAATAAATTAATGAACAAAAGCAGTAAAAACCTCCTCCAAATAACAGCAAAGTTCTGAGCAAGGATGATAATGCAGCAAGGACAAGGCACAGTTCAGACTGTCAGAGCTGAGGAACCCCAGCAGCTTCCTTTCCAGTGTGGGGCTGGCTCCCTTCATTGTATTGGTGCTGGAAAAACATGCTTTGATCTTCAGCACTATTTACAGAGGAGGGGAACAAGAGTACTACTTCCACACCAGACCTCTGCTTTCCCCCATCCTAACATCAGCATAACCATCCCATAACAGAGCTGTGATTCAGACTGTCTTTTTGTAAGGAAGAACTTCAAGTAAATACTAGAGAGGATTTCTCCCATGGAAAGACACTTATTATTACTACTGTAGTACCTGATCAGAGCTCTTAGTTCTCTCCCTCCCCTAAAATCTTTTTCCTCTTCACATTCCTCTAACTGCCCCTCTAATTGCACTCCTTGGCTCTTCAAGGGCTCAAATGCACTGTCATGGACTGGAGCTGACATTTCCTATCTGCCTGTGCTGGTATTTGAGCAGGCTGGTTTAATGCACAGGTAACTGGGCTTAAGAGTTTGTTCACCAGGAAGATCATTTATGCATTTACTTAAGCTCAGTGGAGAATTTTGCTCAGTGGTCCACAGCAGCATGCAATAGGGTTGTCATCTCAAAAGACCCTGGAAGCTAAGCAGCATGAGATAGATGTAAATGACTTCAGACTGCAGCTGAGTGAAAAGCAGCATAACTGGATTTCCTGAAATCCCAAGAGCTAACCTGTCTTGAAAATACTGTCATTTTAACCCAGAATTTATTTTGCTATAGAACAAAAAGATTGTTAAGAGTCCTTGTGCAAACAGGCTTGTTTGGGCCATTCCTGGATTGCAGCCATGGCCACAGCCTGGCTGGTGGAGACACCAGCTTCAAACTAGGGCTTTCCTCTGACACTACAGCACCCACAGCTTTACAGCTGAATTGCCCTGAATCTTAGCTCCCCAAAAAGATCATAGCTTTTCAGCCAAAGGTTTGATTTTGCAAAGAGTGCATTTTGCACCAGAAAACAATTTTACTGGAGAATTCTTTATGTGACTGGCTGCAGAGTACAGTCTCTCCTATGGAATGCTATGTAAGGCTGCAGGGAAGGCAAGGGAGGAGCCGGGGTGACCCCAGCACGAGACATTCCCTCCCCACCCAGGGAGGTGTCTCCCAGCACACAAACAGAGAAGACAAAGGATGAAACATATCCAGGGTCTATCCAAAGCATCTGGTCAGCAAAAAAAAAAGGAGATGGGGTCAGCAACAGCATCAGACACGTGTCTGAGAGAGTCTACCCAGGAGATAAGCCACCTACCACAGAAGCCTGAGGTCTACCCTGGAGACACAATCACAAGCAGCACTTGAGACACTCACACCACCAACAGAACTTAGAAACGAGCTAAGTGCCCAAGGCTGAGCTTATATGGAGCTCCTGAGCACTTGGCCAGAGGGTGTGGTTGGAGAACCCAGGTGAAGCTATCAGGGTCATTAGTGTCTTTAGGGCCTTAATGATCAGGTCATTAGTGTCTGTAGAGCACTGACAACCAGGTGCATTTCAGGCTCTTCAGATTGGCATTCATTAGACCCCTGGTTTGCAGAAAGTGTCCCGTGCCTCCTGCAAAGAGACTGGAAAATGATCCAGCAGCCAGAGATCCCAAAGAGCCATCAGTGTCTTGATCTCTACTGACTTGTATTCTCCTTGATAGGAACAACTCAAGGAGAGAAACATTGGCCCTAGCACCATGTAGGGCCCATGAGTATCAATACACTGGTAATAACAATGCTTCTGTGTGGAGAACGAGTGTGTAATTTCTGTGTCTCCCAGCCTACCCCAGAAAAGTGATCTCTTCCCTATCCCTCCCACCTGTTTACTTGTCATCTAGTCTGTGACTTCCCAAGGTCTCAGTAAAAGCTACCCTGTATGTGATGCTGGACACTTCACTCTCAGCCCCTCTTTACTTTTCTGCTTCGTTCCTTCTTCATCTCTTTTGAAACCTCAGTGGAAAATATATATCTTCTCCCTTGCCTATTTTTCTTAAATAATAAATAATAGCAGGAGAGAGAGTAGAATTGACTGGAGAACTCTTATTATCTAACACTCTGAGGCATTTGGGAATAAGGTTGGGATGCACAAAATGCTGCCTTACCCTGTCTGTGGAAGAAATATTAGTACCAAGACCTATGGATATAAAATGAATTTTACAGGCCTGGGCATCTTTATTATTCAGCATGGTTGTGATTCTGACCAACATGATGTGGCAGGAGGCATGTACCAAACACTAGGAATACAAATGAGCAGAAGAACCTGCTTGGCAGCCTCCCTTCCCTACCTGACATACACAGGATGGACATCAAGCCTTTTAGGGGAGACTTCATCACTGAGAAGTGTTTTTTCTGCCATCTTGGAGTTTCCTCCTAAGATTATTTTATACATAATGAAGAGCCAAGATTCATTTTAAAATTCAGTGCCTGTTAGCCAAATTTTCCCTCCTCACCTCTCTGGTTGGCTAAACATTTGTCATTTGTAATAGAACCATAGAATCAGAATGGTTTGAGTTGGAAGGGACCTTTAAAGGTCACCTAGTCCAACCTCCATGCAGTGAGCAGGGACATCTTCAAGGAGATCAGGTTGCTCACAGTCCTGTCCAACCTGACCTGGGATGTTTCTGCAAGGTACTGACTGGGTGGGTACCACAGCTTTCCCAAGGACATGGCCTGCTGTCATCATTAGCATAGTGTCACAGTTCAAGATGCCTCTCACCGAGATTAAATTCATCATTTCAAACCATTGCTATGGTTATTCCACACCATCTTCATTCCTCTCTTTTGCTTCTTTCTCAGTGAGGGAAAGAGAACACCCAATCACCACTTTCCTGGTTGTTTTTCATAATAGAGCTATAGGTGGTTTGTTCCCATGGGTTCCTAGGCAGCTCTATGGAGGGTCAGAGGACTGAGAAAAGTGGTGTGCAATTGGGTTACTGGGAGAATAAAACCAGGACTGCTGGGCAAAGACAAATCGGACAAGCAGGAGCATTAAAACACTAGCTTTTCTTACTGAATTTTGCCCAGTGTAAGGGGAAGAGGCATGGGGATCTCTCCCCTCCTCTGCAGAGCCACGTCCCAGCTGCAGGAGGTCAGGGGCAGCAAAGTCTCCTTGGCCAACTGCCTGCTCTATTTCTAACCTGCAAGAATCAAGCCTGAGATTTTAGAAGCAGGAACTGAACAGAAAAGAGAGATTAAAGGAGAGGTAAAAGGTAGAAAAGGGAAGAAAAAGAAACCTCCTGGCTGGCTGTTATCTGCTGTTACAGGGAGTCGAGTCAGGAAGCACCGGCGAATGCCCCTGCTCCCGCCCTGCCGTGCGGGATGCGCAGCGCTTGGCTGATGTCACAGCACACACACGCAGGCACACACCCACCCGCGCCGGCCTTTGCGTGGTGCTGGGAAGGAGGCTTGCCGAAGCCAACAAGATGAGCAATTATGCCTCCTGTGCAAAGCAACAGGACCTACTTCTCCACTCCCCAGTCATGTCCTGGCAATCTAATAAAAAGGGAGATTAGCCCCTCTTTCCTCTCTTACATCTCCTTAATGCTGTCATTTTATTCACACTTTGCAAAGCAAATAAACCAGCAAATTGCTTGCTTTAATGAGCTGAAATTAAACTCAGGCTGCTGATAAAATGCCTTTTCTCCTTTCTGTTGTTGGGAAGGACTCGTCTGATAGGCAATGTACAGGAAAGAAGAGAACATGCAGCAGCAGCCTTATTGAATGTGTTTGAATCATTGACCATTGCTCTTCCTCCAGTTAAATGAGGGAGGCACATGGGTGATGAGAAGGCTATAACGGATCAGCCTGGCAAGGTCTGTGGAGGGTCTGTCTCTGCTCTTTGTTCACAGAATGTTCTACTAGTTAATGCCCTCTGACACAGGCTGCAGCCCACAGCCTCCACAGGGAGCAGCGACAAGCAACCTTCCTCTGCAAAGAAAAGGCCGGTTTGGCTCTGCAGAGCAATCCCAAACACAAACTTGCCCAGAGAGGATGGTTGGGTCAAAATGGGAGTTAGAGAAGACAAACTAAGTGGTTGCTAAAGAGAATGTGCCAAGATGCATCACTCCACTCTGCTTGTGCTCTCTCAGTTTAGCAGGGCTGCCTGTAGGAGGTCACTGTAATCCACAAGCCCATAGAGGAGGACAAGGGAGATGCTCGCTCCGAGGGTAAGCACTGCAGGGCAGCAGGCAAGGAAGGACCCTCTGGGCCACCCCAAAGGAACAACTGGGGGAAGCTGAGTCTGCAGGCCTGGATGACTCTTCACCTACACCCTTAAGGGATAATGTGCACCTTCACAGGAGGCTGTCGGAGGAGCTGGAGACCAGGCTGGTCCCTGTGGCAGGGAAAGCAGCCACATCTAGAGCCCAGCTTGCAGCTGAAGGGAAAGTCTCCATCTCCAGCACAAGGCATGTGCTGGGACTTTCATCCCAACAAGAGGTGCTCAGGGCACTTTCCTTCAATTTCCCACAGCCCTGTGAAGTGCTATCATTATCTCACGGTACCAGAGAGGAGACTGGAGCACAGAGAGGTTAATTGAGTTGCCCAGTGCCGGGAGGGATGAAGCAGCAGACGTCTTTCAGGCAGGCACAGCAGCCATGCCTCCCTGTCAGCTGGGTAGGTGGTGAGGGGAGACACTCACCTGCAGTGCCCCAGAGAGCACAGCTCCTCTTCCTTTCCTCACTGGCTCCAAAGACTTGGCTATGCCAAAATGGGATGCCAGGTGGTGGCAAAGAATCCCAGAGCAGGAAGAGCATGTACTTGCAGGGGTACTCCTGCCAATGCCCCAAAATGAGGTTGCCTGCAATGTCAGGATCATTGTGGTGATAAAAGGGCTCCAGCTGGAATAGCAATGTAAAATCATGCTGAAGTCCAGGTTGCTACCCCAGGAAGGAGGATAGCTGAGATTCAGCTGCCTTGCCCTCAGCACCCCTTCCACTCAAGCCCCATTTCTAGTAAACTTCTGAAAACCTGGTTTTGTTGAGCTTTCTGCCAAATGTAGCTGGGAGAGGATAGCACCAAGCACTGAGGAGGCAGAGAGAGACCTGCAAGTACCCAGGCAGGGCCCCACAGAAGCATCATCTTAAGGCCAGCACATCTCAAACATGTGACTGCACAATTGCTGCTGACATTGCTGTCTGCAAGAAGGGTGTACCACACACCCTGCCCTCTGTGGGGACACTGAGTGTCTGGCTGTTGCTTTCCCCACTAGCTTCACCTCCCCCAGCAGCTGGTGGGGCATCTGCTGGAGGACAAGGTGGCCAGAGAGTCTCATGTGCAGAGAGCTGACACGAGAGCAGATCTTGTTATTCATGTAACGGAAACTCAACTGTGCCACCAGGGAACAGACTCGTTGTTCACAATCCAGAAAGAACAAATAAACTATTTTACTGCTTATTATTACTGGCCTGTTTACCAAAGTATAAAGTGTGAATGGTTAACAGGGATCTCTGCAGTGAAACATGGTCTGCCTCATTGCCTGATATCATGGGCGGAAAAGAACCTGGTTTCTTCAGGACAAGGGCAAGGGTATGGCATCTGCCTCTAAATGCCCCTTGACAATCAACCTCATTCAATTTTCAGACCTGCAGCAGCAAGCACAGTCCCTTCACTGTCTGGGCACTGGGAAATGGTTTGGAAACCAATTTCTGGTTTTATATTATTTTGCAGATCAAATGAGAGACAATTTAGATGTAGGAAGTGCTCCTGTCTCCTTCATGGATGCTCAAGTAACCTCCAGTTCCTACCAACTGTTTTCATGGAGTGCTGGTGATTTCTTCTCTACCTCCTACAGTCTGCCCTGGGACAAGGGAGACAACCAGAGCTCCTGTTCCCAATAAAAATCCCAAGAAGTATTTTTCTCTATAGACCATGATGTCTTCTCCCCATTTATGAGCAACTGTGACTCTGTCACAACACCTCACTTCATCCATCCTACCAGCCCAGAGACCTCATTAGAGAGCATCAGTAGGGATGTCCACAGATGATATTTTCAACTGTGCAGTTGTCCTCCCTCAAACAACTGGTTTTGGCTGGGGAGGGAAAATTTTGTCCTGTCTTCTGGAAATGTTCTTGTTATACCACTGAATGGTGGAGGGTCTTCTCCACCTCTGCCTCATTTCATCCAGGAGAGAGAGAGAGGTCTTGGAGAAAGGCAGCAAGGTCCAACCACAGCCAAGGACATCAGACGGTGGACAATCACACTAGCATGTTTAACAGTCAAAGAGTGCCCTGAAACTGCTGCTCAGGTTCCCAGAGACAGGGGCAGGCACTTTAGCCTATATGCCATGCAGCAATGTAGTCAGACAGACACAGTGTCCTCAATCAGCATCCCCTTCTGTGGGCACTGCTGCTGTGCACACCAGCACACGAGACAGTTAGGATTCCCCTCAGCAAAACGCTGCAGCATCAAATCTACATCAGAGCAACTTGTCTAGACTTCATCTGCTCTCATTGTAGAGGAACAGACACTTCTGGGGCATCACTCCACTCCTCCTTAGGTAGACACCTAAATAGGTCAGGCGAAAGGTACCCTGCATGAATGTTGGTCTCTCAACTGACTATAACATGATGCTGGACAATGGGCTCAGAGGATGACCTCCACAGTCATCGACCACCTTCCCTCATGCTGCCAAATGCCACTGGTGGCAGCACCTGAATTAATCAAAAGCTCTTTGAATGGTAGTAGCCAGGGTTAGAAGGCAAGTGCCTGGCATGAAGAGGGTAGTTGGTTGCATGTCCAACACCTCTAACGGCTAACTATCTTTCCTTTGTGTTTAGTTTGTTGTTGTGTTTTGGTTTTTTTTCTTTTTGAGCAGGTGATCCAAAGGATTGAGTGAGGACAGCCAGACCCACAGAGGTACATGGAGATGGGGACCAGTGTCGCAATGGGCAGCACAAAGGAAATGAGGAGATGTACTGCAAGAAGTGAGAGGAAGGCTTGTCTCTAAGCCAGAGACTCCTGTGCACGGGCAGCTAACTTCATGACTCCCTCCTCAAGATGCCAGAGACCTGCTGATGAGGGACCAGCCTCAGCCATCCAGGCCTTGGTAGTACCCCCTGGCCGGTGGCTGCTGAGTACCGTGGGCACCAAGGTTTGCTTTCTCCATCGATGCTTCCCCCCTGTCTCCAAGCCATGAGGAGAAGGGAGAGGCGAGCGAAGCTGCTGAACAAGCACTAGCCCACACCTTCCTGGTCTCCATCCTGCTCCCTGCTTCCAGCAGACCAGGAACCCCTTCTCCACACCACCCTTCCAGATGGCAGGTCGCCGGTGGGCCGCAACGTCAGCCCTCTGTGTGTGTGTGGCAGCCGTCTCTCTCCTGCACACCGGTGGGGTGCGGGCAGACTGCTGGCTCATTGAGGGGGACAAGGGCTTTGTCTGGTTGGCCATCTGCAGCCAAAACCAGCCCCCTTACGAGTCCATCCCCCAGCAAATCAACAGCACCATCGTGGACTTGCGGTTGAATGACAACAAGATCAAGAGTGTGCAGTATGCCTCGCTCAGCCGCTTCGGCAACCTGACATACCTCAACCTGACGAAGAACGAGATCTCCTACATTGAGGACGGTGCCTTTTCAGGACAGTTCAACCTCCAGGTGCTGCAGCTGGGTTACAATAGACTGAGGAACCTCACCGAGGGCATCCTCCGGGGCCTGGGGAAGCTGGAGTACCTGTATCTCCAGGCCAACCTCATTGAGACTGTCACCCCCAATGCCTTCTGGGAATGCCCCAATATAGTGAACATTGACCTGTCCATGAACAGGATCCAGAGACTTGACAGCAACACTTTTCGGGGCCTAAACAAGCTCTCTGTCTGTGAACTCTACAGTAACCCTTTCTACTGCTCCTGTGAGCTCCTTGGCTTCCTGCAATGGCTGGAGGCTTTCACCAACATGACACGCACCTATGACCGGATGCAGTGCGACTCCCCACCTGACTACATGGGCTACTACTTGTTAGGCCAAGGCCGGACTGGCTACCGCAATGCTCTGAGCATGCTCTCTTCCCTTTGTACCGGTGGCTCCTACACTGTGATCCCTCGTTTTTTCCCTCCCAGGTACCAGGTGACCACGGTGCCCTCTGAAAGCCCCTGCTCTGAGGAGGAGTGCTCCTCCGGTGACGGCACGACCCCACAGTTCTCCCTTTTCACACCCATCGGTGAAACAGAGGTGCGCCCCAACATCCAGGTGAAGCACCTCAACCACAACTCAGCCGTCCTCACCGTGCAGATCCCCTACCCCTTCAGCAAGATGTACATCCTCTCCCAGTTTGAAAACGGCTTCTCCTCCATGATCACCAAGCTCAGGAAGAAGGAGGAGAACATCACCGTGAGCAACCTAGTAGCACAAAGAGATTACACCTATTGTGTAGTCTCAGTCCACCAATACTCCAAGTACAACCACACCTGTGTCACCATCACACCCACCAGACCCAACCGCAAGGAGCCGGTGCCCACCCCTTCCACTGCCACTCATTATATCATGACAATCCTGGGCTGTCTCTTTGGCATGGTGATTGTCCTGGGCGTTGTGTATTACTGTCTCCGGAAGAGGCGCCAGCAAGAGGAGAAGCACAAAAAGGCTGCCGGCAGCATGAAGAAGACCATCATTGAGCTGAAATATGGGCCAGAAATGGAGACCACCAGCATCACCCAGCTGTCCCAGGGACAGATGCTGGCTGGGGAGACGGTGACTCGCATCCCCTACCTGCCTTCTGCTGGTGAGGTCGAGCAGTACAAGCTGATTGACAGCAGCGAGACCCCCAAGGCCACCAAGGGCAACTACATGGAGGTGAGGACAGGCGAGCAGCCTGAGAGACGAGACTGTGAGCTCTCCCTGCCACCGGACACCCAAAGCTCTGTGGCTGAAATCTCCACCATTGCCAAGGAAGTGGACAAGGTGAACCAGATCATCAACAACTGCATTGATGCCTTGAAATCTGAGTCCACCTCCTTCCAAGGGGTGAAATCAGGGGCAGTCTCCACGGTAGAGCCTCAGCTGGTGCTCTTATCAGAGCAAATCCCCAGCAAGCATGGATTCCTCTCCCCCGTCTACAAGGAAAGCTACAACCACCCTCTCCAGCGACACCACAGCATGGAGGCGGCCCCCAAACGATCCAGCACCTCTTCCAGTGGCTCCATACGGAGCCCCAGGTCCTACCGCTCTGAGGGATCGGGCCACAAATCAGAAGCCAAATACATTGAGAAGACGTCCCCCACCACCGACACCATTCTCACTGTGACACCGGCTGCAGCCATCCTGCGGGCAGAGGCAGAGAAGATCCGTCAGTACAGCGAACACCGGCACTCGTACCCCAGCTCACACCAAGGGGAGCAGCATGACAGCATGGCGGGGCGAAAGCCTTCCATCCTGGAGCCTCTGACCCGTCCTCGCCCCAGAGACCTGGCCTATTCCCAGCTCTCTCCTCAATATCACAACCTGAGCTACACCTCCAGCCCAGAGTACACCTGCAAACCTTCGCACAGCATCTGGGAGCGCTTCAAACTCAACCGCAAGCGGCACAAAGATGAGGAGGAATATATGGCAGCCGGCCATGCCCTACGCAAAAAGGTCCAGTTTGCCAAAGATGAGGATCTTCACGACATCTTAGACTACTGGAAGGGCGTCTCTGCCCAACAAAAGTCCTGAGTCCTCACCCAACTCGTGACTTAACACACTAACTGGACCAAAAGAAATCCGCAGCAGCTATTTTTATTCAGACTGTCTTTGAAACAAAATAAAATAATAATTAAAAAAAGAATCAATAAAAATAAAAGAGAGAACAAATTATGAAAAGCTATAAATATCCTATATAATATATAAAGCGAGATATTAAAATGTCCTCACATTGGTGAGACATGCACCAAATTGAACACAGACTTTACAAAACAAACTGTGGAGTGAAAAAAAAAAAGTTTTGTTTCATTTTGATTTTTTTATTAAAATAAATAAGAAAAAGGAAAAAATTGAATATAAACAGAAAGAGCGGGCAGAGAGCTGAGGTCTGGCGTTTCCCAATCTTG
The DNA here is from genome assembly GCA_013399015.1 of Galbula dea. Lineage (NCBI taxonomy): Eukaryota > Metazoa > Chordata > Aves > Piciformes > Galbulidae > Galbula > Galbula dea. The sequence goes on along the minus strand of VWZX01009189.1, from coordinate 1,387,921 downwards.
CATTGCATGAGTCCCTATTCCGTGATTTTGTGGATTCTTTGTGAACAGTTTGTGTTCTTCCTTCTTTCCCTTCCAAAATCAACAGCAACAAAAACAGCAACAAAAACCAAAAAGAGACCAGAAGGAGATCCATCCTTTGGGCTGTTTTTGCAAACGGAGTCTTCCAGTTTAGACTTTTTCCCGGTCGAAGGCCCGTTCCCATTTTCACTCACTGAGAGGTTTTACCACACATTGCATTGTAAACCGAAGTCGTTAATTGTACAGAGAAAATTTCTATATTTGCAAATGTTTGCTGTATAATGAGAAAGAGAGGAGAAAAAAAAAACAATACTACATCTACTAAAAATATATATATATCTATATTCACCTGTTTGTACTAGGTTTTAATCATGGATTTGAGAGAAAGAGATGGAGTTTGGTTTGAAGGACTTTTTTTGTTGGTGGTTGGTTGACAGGATATTTTTTTGGAAGGGGACAGAGGATTTGGCTTTCTAAGTGGTCGGTCTAGATTTCTCCCAGTAACTGTCTGTGTCCAAGTTCTCATCACTTCCAAGTACATTGAGAAAAAAGGCACTTACCCAGAAAAGCAGAATCCCCCCACCTTATTCCAGGTGGGAGATCATCATCACCAGGAAGAAGGAAGGGGATGAGAAGTGAAGGGCTCTCAGTTGAACATGTGCCACCATGCAGGGGGTTTTCTCCTGAAAATTAAAATGTATCAGTCTCTCTCCCTAAACAGACATATCTGGAGTGCAGTGGCCTTTGGAGCCAGCTGCTGAGGGGTGGGTTATTATTTTGCCTTTCAAGGTGGGGAACTAGCAATGAGTTAGAGCACAAAAGCCTCTTGCTGCTTTCCAGAGAAGGACATCATTGAGGGGTGACACCAAGCATTTGCAGCTTGCCTGTATTGAGAACTATCACAGTAGGCACAGACCCTGACCCAACAATCCTTCACCTCACTCTTGTGACTCCAACCACTGCATGTCAGGCAACTCCCACATGAATAACCCCAAAGGCAGCCACAGCCTCTAGCAGGCAGTGAAGCATCTCCCGCCTGCATCTCTACTGCTGCCCACTGGCCAGTTTGACTCCCGTTTCACATGAGCTGCTTTGAAGATGGATACCCTGGGGAGCCCCTCAACACCCTTGGGATGCTGAGACTGGAAGGGAAAGAGATGTCCCTGTGTTCATACCTTTGTCCATCCAAGCAGCCCCACACCCCTCAACCATTGCTCTCCAATGCCTGTCCAAGACTCAATAGCTTTATACCCCACCTCTGAAGCACTCATAGATGATGCCCTGCTCATGAGGTGAGGAGGGGGAGGGAGGTGTTGAGGTCACAAAGGCAATAGTGGCCAAAGGACACCATTTTGCCCTGATTAGCTCCAGCTGAGTAATAAGCCCCCGTGTCCCTCCCCATGGACGACACAAAGTGGAGGCCACCCAGGGATCAGGGAGCTGCTCACTCCCCTGGTGAGTGTGTTGGAGCCCAGTGAGCCAGCCCAGCGAGGCGGTAAGCTCCCCAAATGCAGCCCTTTGGGGCCCTGATGCTTGCCAGAGTGTTTCCATTGCATCCTGCTCACAAGTCGCTTTGGATGGACATCCTGAGTCTTGATGGATGAGCACTAGGGCCCAGGAGCAAACCATATCCCATCCTGTTATTTCAATATTTCAAAGTGGTTCTGACAGGTATTCTTGCAAAAGGTTATGTTTGTTCAGAAAGGAGCTGAGCCAGGAAGACATGGAGCAGGCTGGGAAGTGCACGAGTTCGTTCCCCATGGTTATTTGTGTAGACAACAAACCATTAGCAGGGTTTCATAATAAAAGGCAGGCAATTTCCCCAGGAACATATTCACTCTGCATGAGCAAAGGAACATTCCTCCACCTCCTCTGGCTGCCCCAGATCCTGCCCACAGCATGCAGCTTCCTGGGGCTGTATCTTGCTCACCAGTCAGTGAGCAGGACCTGGAAAGGGGAGCTGAGGATCACCTCTGTCTTGTTTAGTGACATCATGGTGAGTCCCTCCCCAAATCGCAGCTGTAGCACCTGGGCCAGAGCAAACCCTTCTGCTGAAACCACCTTCCCTTGCAAATCCTGAGTGACTCCTGGAGAAACAGGAGATTGTCAGCAAGGATAGATAGGGGGAACAGTAGCAGTGCCTCTGGGCACTGTTTCATAGTCTAAGGGAATTCCTCAGGAGGCTGGAATGGTCAAAGGTGGTGGCAGTTCATGAGTTAATTTGGGCTCAGATGGTCCAGCAGCAGCAGTTATAGATAGGGAAAGACCTTCCTCAGTCACTCCCTGCAACAAGACCAGTTCCCACCACACCGGTTTGGAAATGACATCATGACCATCTCCACAGCAGCCAGGAGCACTGGCACAACCAGCAGACCATGATGCCTCACTGTGGAGGCAGCAGCACATCAGCAGCAAGCTCATCTCTTTACCTGGGGCGAGTCATTTTGCTCCTCACTGCCTCTGTTTCCTCCTCTGCAAAATGCTTCCTTGTGGTGTTGAGGGTGTAGGCTGGTGGGGAGGCTCAATTAATTAATTGCCTGTCTGTGAAGCCCGTTTAGCTCCTAGAATAAAAGCCTCTATAGAAATGCAAAGTTGTTAGTGGCATAAAAACAGCAGGGGCAGATGAAATCAAAGCCTGATTCTGTTTTCACACCAGGATTTCACTGGTCATAAACCAAGAGAGACTGACACAGGAAATGTGATACAGCAGCACTGGCCTTTCTAAATTAAATGTTTCCCAGATGCAAACTGTCTGCATTTGGAGAAAAAGAGGGCTAGAAAAGGTCTGGGCCCCTCCATCACCAAGGTATCTCCAAGGGAGACACCTGCACATGCAGCACCCTGTAGCTACTGGAGTCTTGCCATGGGTCTCGTAGCTCATAGCTGCTTGAGCAATGGCTGTGCTGCTGAGCACCTTCCAGCCTCCTTGCCCTCCCTCCAAGATAGGGTGCAGTCTTGGCAGCTGTGGTCTATGTCCCTTGGCATAAGATGCCACAAGATGAGCAGAGAAATAAAACAGGCAAGAAGAGGGAAGAAGTCTCATTGTCCCCACAGCATGGACCTCCTGGAGTGCCTCTGCATAGGGCCTGGTGAGCTCTGTCCACAGCATCCTCTGACCCCTGAGGCAGCTGCTTTACAGACCCTTTTGAGAGCAGAGGGGCAATTTCACAACCTGTGACTTGTTGGGTGCTCTTCTTTATTTTGTCACTTGTTCAACCACCAAAGCTCTCAAGCTGCTTCTGCAAAGAGAACTGATACCTTGTCCAGACAGACTGTTCCTATTGCCCCATCCAAATCCATCCAAAGCAAGAGAGCTCCCTGCCAAGCAGAAAGGAGTGGGTGTGGGAAAGACATGCTGAGTGAAGAGGAAAGGGAGACCAGGAGAAAGGTTTCTCCTTCATTTTGCCCCACCCTAAGGGTCAATGGGGACCAGTGAACTGTAAGCCAGCACAGAAAGCCACCACCAGCGCTGAGGACCTGAAGGTTCCCATATCCTCCTCCTGCAGCAGCCAGGGCTCTGACCCTGGAAAGTGTGAACAAAGGGAATGGAAAAGAAAGGGAAGGAGACGAATGAAAGGCAGGAAGAGGCATGCAGTGAGAGACAGGGGAAGGCAGAGGTGGTGGGAGCAGCTGTGTCTGGCATGGGATAGGCAGCAGCCCCTGGAGAGGCCAGTGAAGGCATTGAGCAAAGCTGTGAGCAGATGTTTCCCTGTGGCAATGAAACAGAGAAAAGGAGCAGAGGGACTCGTTGCTGCTTCTGCCCCACACTGCTGCAAGAAATTTCCTCATTGGCTGAGATCAGAAGGAGTCATGTCTGCTCCTGGAAAATGCTCCTGGAGAGCTTCGAAGGCAGCTGCCCGTGGCTGCACCATGCTGCCCATTGCCATTGTCACCACTCCAGGACCTCTCCAACAAGCCCCAAGGGGATGAGTGGTCCTGTACCTCATGGGCCCTGGGCTGTGTGGAGGGTGGGGCAGAGGATGCAGATCCAAACCCACCTCTGAAAGCACAGCTCAGACCTTCCTCTGTCACAAGCACCAGCCATGACACAGTCCACACGTGACAGGACATTGCCCTCTGACATGGATTTTAGGTGCTAATCACTACCTCCCAGCCTCTGCTCCCCCAAAAACTCTTTGAGCACTTGCATGCCCCTGTGCCTGCTCTCCACCCTGCCCTGCTGCTGGGCTGTCACCGGTGGCCCTTGAACCTCCTCACCTTATTGCTCCCTCCCAGCCCTGCTCCTGAGCCTGCCCACCACCTATAGCTGCTATATGGGAATCCTCCTCCTGGAGGACAATCAAGGCCTGGGGCTATATGTAAATGTATTCCTCTGGAACCCTCTGTGTCCACAAAACTGCTGTTGTTTAAACCACTGGTCTTCAAGGACAAAACCAAGCAGGACTAAAAATCCCCCAGTCTGATTCCCTCCCTCCCCTCCCCATGCCCTCACATCTCAGCACAGACAGCTTCCTATTAAAGTGTAAATTCAAGCCCAGGTTACCCACTGCCCAGTCCATGTTCAGGTCCAGGGTCAGCAAAGGACCCTGCCACGTGTTGCAAAGTCTGTGTGACATCTAGAGACTGGATATTATTTAATGCCTCTAGATTAGGACAGAAGCATCTCTCCATACAGACACGTGTCATTTAAGGCCAGCATTCCTGAAGGCACCCACCTGCACTGGTGTGCACACCAGTTGGGTCTGTATGTTTCCAGACATGGCCTGTAGGAAGTGCAAAGTCCACCTGTGGCAACAAAAGGTGGCAATGGTGGCAGGCACTGCTTGACCAGATTCCTCCCTGGGGCAACAAAGCACTTGAGAAAGGATGTGGCAGCCCTGGATGTAATGGCTGCCTCCTTCTTCAAAGCTGATGCATGTTGGAATTGTCAAACCTGCCCCTAGTCTGGCATTTAAGCCTTCTTCTGGCTTCATCTGAGTCTGCCAGGCAGGCAAGTGCAGATCCCATAGGAGAACATCGACAAGGGTGCTTGGGGGCCCTAAAGCAAGAAGATGCTCCCTGTTCACCACCCAGACCATGACAACAGCCAGAATGTAGTGGTTCTGCTCAAATCAAGCCAATGAACTGAGGTGCTTTCTGGCTGGTAGGACCTTGCCTAGGGCTGCCAGCATCACTGGAGCCATCTCTCTCCCAGCCTCACTGATGTTTATGGGTCAGCCTGCACATCCGCATCCAGGTGATGCCCAGGGCCACCGGAGAGCCAGCAGCAGAGCAGGGCTTTGGGCACAAGCTGGCACAGCCAGCTCCCACATCTGCACGCTTCCTCAATTGCAGGGACCTCAGCCAACCCTCCTCTGCCCCACTTTTGGATCACCCCTTCCTTGAACTGGGTCTGGGTCTTGGTGGACCAAGAGCTGTGCTGCTCGAGACCCCAGATTCAGCACTGTGGTGGATGTGGCTCTGTAGAGATCAGGAGCTGCAACACAAACCCCTCAGTCATGCGCTTGCTGCAGCCTGGCTGCTTGTCGGGCTCTGGAGCACTACATCACCCGGTTTGCAGAAGGGGGTTAGTGAGGGTGGGGGGCAGTGTGGTGGAGGTGGCAGGATCACACAAATCCTTTGGCTGAGAAGGGGTCCAGGCGAGACCGTGGGCTGTTGAGCAGCGGGCTGTGGTGCTGCTGGACCTGCCCCAAAAGCAGCAGATCGATGAGGGTGATTGAAGCCAGCACGCACTGCGTTGGGCTATTTTTAGCACAGCTGGCAGAGCAGGAATTTGGGAACCCAAGTCAGAATTTATTTGCATCTGTGAGTGCTCACAAGGGGAGGACCAATAATGTGCTACCCAGGAGCAGCAGCACCCTCCCTGCCTGTTTTTGGGCCCCCTCACCTTGGCTTCAGCTCGTCTTCAGTGTCCCTCTCTCCTGCAGCACCCTGTGGGGACAGTGCCACCACCCCAAGGCTTGGAGCTGGGAGCACATGAATGCACATGAATACAGAACCGGGACAGAGCAGAGGAGAGAGGATGGGCTTCAGGGGATGAAGGGATTGTTTCGGAAAGATCTGATCCTGCTTTAAACGTGCAGGGAGTGTGAAGATGTCTTGTCCTGTAGCAGCCTGGTTACCACACTGCAATCGTGGAGTAGTGTCAGTCAGATGCGGACCTTGGAGGTTTTCCAGCCCTCTTCTTGAGCTCCTCCCTCCTCATTTACTCATCCTCCTCCACCCCCTCAGTACTTAATGAAGGGAAATTATCTGATCCAGAGTGAAGCCAGTTTTCCAGACTCAGTTTCCTCTGTGCAAGGGACAAGAAGACACAGAAGTATCAGGGATGTGGTTTTTCACCACGTGGGGAGTAGCCAAGCAAGATGCTAGCATTTTACCCTAGTTTTGGTTCCCTTTCTTTAGCCCAAATTGGATGTGAACACACCTCTTCCCCTCCCTCTGCAACTTCTCTGTCCCTGCAGAGTAACCAGAATAGTCTGACACTGCTCTGAATTCACATGTGTGTGCCTTTTCAATAATTCACTGGGAATGGGAATGACACAGTGTCCTGTTGTTCCTGGATGTGCCAATTGCTTCCCACATCCCACCAACACCTGTTTTTTCACACTCAGCTGAGCTGTCTGGAAATAGCCATTTGCTGCTCACCTTTACTTTCCTTGCCATTAAAGAGCTCATTAATGTGCTCCATCCTTGCTTTCTTTGGGACTAAAAGATTTCCATTTATCAGCTTTCTCATGGTTTATATCCTCTCCCCTCTTCACCGTACAATGTCCTTTTCTAATGAGCTCCTCTCTTCTGCTCCATCTTCTCCATTAAGCAATGCAAGTGCTGTCCCCCATGTTGTCTTGCTTCATCTCCTGGGTCTACCATATTCTTCAGCATTGCCAGGCCAGAAAGGAAGCAATCAGCCCCACAAGCAAGATCCACACTTTCCTCCCACCCCACTTGCCCTCCCTGCAGCTACCCAACCCTCTTGTCTGGCTCACCCCACCACAGCATCCAGCCTTGGCAGCCTCCTCGGACCTTGCACGAGCCCCTGGAGGTCTTGCCCTGATCTGCAGGGGTGTGATGGGATGTCTCAATGTTTGTGTGTGATGCCTGCAGCTTGTCTCTGCTGGGGGCCTCCTAAATCTTTTCCTCTCTCACAGCAATGCTTTTACACAGCAGAGCTCTCCTTGGGCATCTCCTGCCCTGCAATCAAGAGCTACCCAGCCCATCTGAGTGGCAGGAGGCCTCTTTGGGTACTGTGAAAGCTCATCTGCAGTCTCATAAGTAAACACTGGCACTCTTCACACCATGCAGCTAAATTAATTAATCTTGTTCCACTACATTTTTAGCCAAGGCACAAAGGTTCCCATTACCTGCAGCCGGGGCTTAAAGCCTGCTTCTCCCAAGCGTGCTCTCCTGCACCACCTGGGAGTTGTGTTGCAGTAAGATGTGATGAGCAGGAGCAGAGCAGCTGTTGAGAGTCACTCCAAGGGGCTGGTAGAGCCAACAAGCCTCTGGTCAAGTGGCCACAGAGTACCTGTGAACGAACTGTCTGCCACTGTCCATCTGAAACACCCCTGATGCCTTCAGCTCAGCTTAGACCGACAAAGAGCTTGTGTGCTCCAAAGCTCTTGTGGTCTGGTGGGGTTTTTTAACCAGCCATCTCAGGTGTTGCACTAAGAGATATTACCTCTCCATACAAACCTTATCTCCATTACATCCTTAGATCATTCTGACTGTAACAACACTACCACCCACTCCAGAGCTCGCACGCATACATCTCTGCCTGGGAAATCCCAGACAGCAACGCAGCAGCCCTACGCATGAGAAATCCTTCAAGTGCTGACAGCTGACAAGCCCCTGAGCTGCTCCACAGCCTCCTCCAGCCTTGCAGGGTGATCACAGCTCCTAAAAGACATTCAAATGCAGACACCAGTGCTTGGGGTAAGACATGCTCCAGGAGACCAGCAGCAGAGGCTGGGGAAAGCAGGTGCCCAGTGTGGCCACCTCAAACCTATTCCCATGGTGGAGGTCGCAGCTGGGAAGCAAGGTGAGTTGAGATGTGGACTGGTTTCTGATCTCTCAACTAGCTTGCAGTTCCATCCTGGAGATTCCCAGCACAGTTGTCAGGAGAATGGGGAAGGAGAGATGGAGGTGCTGGAGCAGAGCTGGGAGCTGCCCCTCACCACCAGAGATGGTCAAATACAGTCAGAGATGGTCTGATACAGTCAGGAGGCTCCTCTGTCTGAGGGGACAGAGAAGTCCCTACTCCAGGCTAGCTTTAGAGAACAGCACACCCAGAAGAGCTCATCTGTGGCTATGAAGGACTCTGCCACCAACCGCTCTGGGGCTGTCAGGGCAGGGGATGTGTTCACCTGCCAGGTGTGAAGTCTGAGCCAGTTCCATTCTTCTGCACAGCCATAGATGTGTGTGGCTGGAGATTTCCAGGACAAACAAGGCACCTGGCTGGCACCAGGGTACAAAGCCCTCCTTTAGACAGCAGATCTTCACCCTTTCCTTAAGATGAAGAAACCAAACCAGCACAAGACATTGTAGGAAGATGCCAGCAAGTGGAAGGAGACAGCTTGCCCAGGGAGCTAATTTAGCTGGAAGGAGAGGGAAAGGTTTCAAGATGTTCCCCTGTTAAGAAAGAAAACCAAATATACAAGAGCATGGAGCCAGAGATTGAAGTGTCCGTGGGGAAGTGATCTGAATGCATTCAATTTTAAGAAGCCAAAGCAGAGCTGAGGCAGATGCTGGACCCAGAACGAAGGCCAGTTCAGCCCAGGACTGAGAGGCAGAGGTTAGGTTGAGGCTTGCTGAGACCTGGAAACCACAGAGGTGAGTCAACTGTAAGCAGCACCACATTTAATGTGAGCAGAATGCATGAAACTGAATAATGTAATTGAAAGGGTTATTTAAACTGAATATTCAGAGAGAAAAATAAAGCATTGCAGGGAAAATAATAATACTTAGCACTTGTAATGTGCTTAGCATCTTCAAAAACTGGTCAGCCATTAACTGATTGCTCCTCTCCTAAGTCCAAAGGCTAATAAAAAGGGATGGTTCATTTAGTTATTTCACAGCTGAGCTTCTCAATAAGGCATGAGAAAGAGATCACTGCTCTCCAACATGCTGGTAAATAAGCAGCTGGAAGTAGGAAAATAGAACATCTCTGCACTTGGTCACAGCTTCTCGCTCCACTCCTTTCTTCCTCATCTTGGGCTTGACCAGACCTGCGACAGGGAGCTCATCTGGAGGTCTGGCTGGGGAGCATACAATGGATGGATCCAGGTCTCCAACAGTTCCCAAACTTGGTGTCTCCTGCCCAGGAGCTGCCAGTGTCTACACAAGCATGGATGGGGCATCCACAGGGCAGGAGTGTGGGCACTTGCCCACGGGTGAATGGGGTGGGTGATCCTGGCTCTGAGAGATCCCGACTGTGCAGCCCTATTGCCTTGGCGAGCACAGAGGCTGGAGGCAACAAAGCAGCCTGTTGAACAGCAATAAAGAAGGAGGTATTTTATGTTTGTTTTGCTTAAAAAGTAAACAGTTCCTTTTGTGTTTGATGAGCAAGCGATTTTGTAAACACTGCAGAGAAAACATGACACAGTTGCACCTCGGTGATTTCCTGCCTGTTTTCTTGGCAGCAGCAGTGAAGGAGTTGATAAGCACCCGAGGCTCTGCCCCACACGCACTCCCCAGTTGCTTGGGGGTGGCCAAGAGCCTGAGGGCTCCTCCTGATCAGGCCCAAAGGGAAACAGCTGGGAAGAGGAAACTCATCAGTATGGAGCCATTCAGCCATTGGCCTCATCACTGCAGAGAAAGGGAACTTGCACAGATGCTCAGCTGCCCCCCTAGAGGTGCCTTATTTTTGGTGCAGTGATGCTTCAGACTCTGCATTGCCGGGTCATGGGTCTCCCAGAGACTCTGCTCCAGGTGTCCCAGCCCCGTGCTGGAGAGATGCCTCCATGGGGTTACGCAGCTGGGCACCACCAGCCATGCCAGACAGTGCAAGGTCTCTAGCTGCCACACGGGGGCAGCAGCCAGGAGATGGCAATGGTTCACCCAACACCTACCCAAATTCAGCAGCAAAGAAGAGTGCCTAGAAAGATGCTGAGGAGCTATTTCCGCACCTCACTGTTGGGTGATCCAAGAGGGATACTGCTGCTTTATAGACGAGCTGCATGAGCATTCATCTCTGAAAGTGTTTGCTAGGCTAAAATACATTCTCTGCCCCAGAGCAGACCAGAGCCCAGAGATGAACTCAGGTTTTCTGGGGCATGTGCAGCAGCAGCAGTGCCATCATCAGAAGCCTTTGGTGGAGACAGGGTTTGAGGGATCTTACATTCCCCTGGCTTTTTGCCCCCAGCACTGCTCTCCCAGCCATGCTTTTGGGCTTTGTATTTTCTTTCTCTTTCTTCAGGTTTTCTTCTTAAGTGAAATGTTCCCCATCTCTGCTGCTAGCACAGCCCTATGGACCCTCTGCTGGGAGGATGAGTCAAGTGAGAGCAGGGACTCCTTAAACCAGTGTTACCACTAAACACCTCTTCCCTGAGGCAGGTTTTGCCTGAGTGAGGTGTATGGGTCAGGACCTCAATGATTTACAGTGAGGATGCATCCTCCTCATCCTCTTGGGAGCCTGGAGAAGATACTGACCTCAGAGCCAGCAGCAGCTTTTGCTGGGTCACTAACAGGTGCTTGTGACCAAAGGAAATTTGGGTTGCAGCATGCTAAGGATGCCATGCTAACTTCTGCTGAACACTCACATGCAGCCAGGTGGCAGATACATAGACTGTGCAAGACACTGCTGATTCTCCTCTGCCTGTTTTTTTGGCACAACGAAACCCAATGGGTGTGTATAAACAAAGCAAGCATCTCTCTCGCTGGACCTCATGCATCATTTATAGCCAGCTTCTCCATGGCACCAGGAACATTTACATATGCCAGCATTAATTCCGAACGCCACTTCAAAGCCATCTCTGTCTAATGAACCCCATGCGCTGCGCACAGCAAATTCCACCCGAAAAATAATTAGCAACACACACCACCAAAGCATTGCAAGGGGAAGGCAGCACACCACCTGCTGAAGCAAAATGAATGCCTGATTTATTTATTCCCCCCCCCCCCCCCCCCCCTCACTTTTTAGCAACATTCAGGCTCTGAGTCAAAGCTGTGCTCTGTTCTCAGCTTTGTAGGGCCCTGGGAAGTGTCATGCTCCTGCTCAGCTTGCCAGGCTGGGGGTAGGATTGGTTTGAGGGGTTTATATGTTTTTCTTAGATCATGACTGGACAGAGCTGGACCCTGCTGATTTCTCTGTGCTGGGGGTGCCAGCTGGGATTTAGGGTGCAGGCAGCCCTATGTTCCTTCCCTTGAAGACACATGAGTCTTGATGATCTTAGAGGTCTCTTCCAACCTCAATGGTCCTATGATTCTGTGAGTCCCAGGCTTTTGGGATGTGGTCACCTCCTGAGCAGAGCCTCAGACTGATGTCTGGGAGCAGGACTGGGCACAGTGAGTCCCACTCTGGTCTGACATTGCCATTGAGTCTCTAGTCCCGACTAGCATCAGCTCCACTGAGAAAAAAAGAAATTGGAGATGCTATCAGAAGATGAACGTTTTGGTTCCCCTGCCAGCCATGGGTGCTCCTACCCCATGCTAGCCACAGGCAGCCCTGCTGTTAACAGCTCAGGGAACCAAGTTTCTTTTAACAAAATGAGCTTTCAAAACTGTGTTAGAGCTGCACAATCCAGCTCATGCCAGGAGGAACAGCGTGGTTTGCTCAAGGCCTGATTTGGTGGCATTGCCATGGGAGACCCAGGTCACAAACTGACACAGCCAGAACCTGGAGGTGATTGTGGGCTCAGGAGGACTTACCACACCAGGGTGATATGAGGATCCTGGATTTCTCCGGGTCCTGTCCTCTTTGAGTGGAAGGAAGATGCTCTGCAGGGTGCTGCTCTCAACCCTGTGCTGCATTGCCCACGTTTCTCTCCAGTATCAAGCGACAGTATTCAAGCTGTCAGTCTCCACCTTGCTAGGATGCAAAGGGTTAAACTGTTCTTCCTATGCAAATTAAGCTTAATTAATCCTTTTCATCAGTTGCAAATATACCTTCTGAACCCTATTAAAAACATGAATATGCAAATTCAGACCTTTTTTAATACTCATTTTCAAGGACTTGGAGTCAGGCTTGATTATTCGATTCCCGTTAACAGCCTGTAAAACCTGGTGCAAAATTTAATTTCCATTTTAAGTTACTACAGGAAAAAAAAGAATCTGTTGGTAATTAAGCTAATTACAGTGTTACACTAAAGAGGAGACAAACAAGGAGGACAAGATCATTCATTACATTTAACACCGGTTACAGGACCTGGGGATTGTGGAAAGCTAGAGTTAACTGTGAAGCCAGGAAACAATGATAGAAATGGGGTGCATCTGGGGAAGCTGCAGCTTTTGGTGGGGCTGGTGCCTTCCTCACCTTGGGAACATCTCTGCTTCAGCCCCATGAGCCATCCTCCTCCTCCTAAGGATAGAATTGAGGAAGAGGCAGCACAGCCAGGCTGAATGAGTGTTGCAGGTGTTGAGGGGTCTCTGCACGTGCTTGGAATGTGCTTGGGGTTGGGGTTTCAAGGCAAACTGTAGAACCACCCTGTAGCCAGTGTGACCAGGACAGAACACCCCATGCAGGTGGGATTTGCATCCTCCCTGAGCAGTTTCTTTGTATTAAAAATACACATGTGGAGTGCAGAGGGATGGTTAGCTGAACTGGAGACAACAGGTCTCACAGGCTGGGTCACATGTTCCGCTCCCAAAGTAGCTGTGATTCTCACCAGCAAAGAGCAGTGACCTCCTGAGAGCTGAACAACTCCCTTTGCACAAGAAAAGCCTCAAGACTCTGCAGAGGCACCTGCAAACCACTGCTCCACACGAATACCAGGGGGGCAAACAGAGGTACAGGACATGACCCCTTATAGCTCATGACTGCAGCCAGCATGAGTTGGGAGATGCCAACAAAACCACCTCATCCTACACCTCCCAAACCTCCCTCAGGGTCATCCATCAAGGCTGAGCAGTCAGTGTGGGTGGCTCCCAACTTGCCCATCAACCTTCCTGTGTGTCCCAGCTCTGCCTGCGTGTAATTAAATACAAAGTGCTGCTATAGACTGTTAATTATGGTTTACCACTGCAGCGATCCCTTAAAATCAGTCATTAGCATGCCCAGGATCCATTCTGCACTTGGTGTTTTCTAATGAGTTTGCAAAGTCAAAGAGTGATTTGTCAGAGCTATAATCCTCACCTCAGGGATGGCAGCATGCCATGGTGGGCTCGTGCCATCTCCATACAGGGTGAGGAGTCCCACAGCCTGGGTGGAAGCACACAGGTGATGCTCTGCCCACATGAGGCCAGGGTTCAGTGTCCAGGATGCTGGTGCACTGGGCAGGAGGCTCCAGTATTGAAAGGAAGCACTAGTGTTACAGACTTGCCCAAAGACATCACCAGCAGCAGGATGGATCCACCTAAGAGACTGATGCTCTCTGGGGGGCTTTTCTCCTTCCATCTCTTCTCAGGACGGCTGCCAGGATGAGCAGTTCAGTTCCCTGTGGGTTTGGTTCGTTCCCTGCCACCACTTCCTCTCCAGGAGTTGCTCCTTCCCCTCCCAGGACTCCCAGTGAGAGGAGCTGTCACCCAAGGGTGGCTCTGCCTTCTAACAGTGGGATCTGACCAGGAGCTGGTCACATAAATTCCCAAGGGCTGGAGCATGACTCTCAAAACAAGCTGTGGAAAGATGTGCACATGGAGGAGCCAAGAGAGCTGCAGCACGGAGAAAGGGTGAAAGAGGGACAGTGTGATCTGCCATCACCCTGTTACTGTAAGGTTGGTCTCCCTCATGCACTCCATGGTTAATGGGGACTGGGAGGCACCTCCAAACCAAAGTACCTAAGTGAAATTCATGCCCTTAGTGTCTCTTTAGGGAGATAACTTCTTGGTAGTGGTTATGGGGACAGCCTGGCAGATGAACCAGCCACCACCACCACCAAAGCAAAATGCCTTCAGCTGTACAGCTCAAATACTACCCAGTAGATGCTCATAGGGGAAGGAAAGGTTCATCTGCCAAACTCCAGAGCCTTTCACTTGCCTGGAGAACACTTTCCATTGCATTGATACCAGAAGTTTCTGATCAGCACACAAAAGCAGTGTGATAATAGAGGTGACAAGGGAAGTGCTCTCACCCTCCAGCCAAGCCCTGTGCCTTGCACATCCTCCTGCGTGTGCACTCTCCTGCCCTTCCAACAGTCTGGTGCATCTCCTCAACTATATTGCATTTTGGGGGGAGGCAAGGATGCAGAATTACCTTCTCAGTCCCCTCAGGCAATCAATTTGCTCCCTGAACCATGAGATATGATTGCCCTTATTATTTTAGCTTGCATAGCAGTGAGTCCTGTTAATGGTCATAAAATTAGCTAGTTCTTATTTAAATCCAACAATCGTCTGTGTTTCAATGACCTCCTGATGGTCTCTGGCTTTCTTCCAGGTTGAAGAGGCACCAGAGGGACCAGGGGAAAAAAAAGGGGCAGGGGGAGGATTATAGAAAACAACCAAAAAAACAACAAGCCACAGCCAACAAAGAGAATTCAACCTAAACCAGGGAATATTAAAGAGAGCTCCATCAGTCAGCTGGAGAGTTCAAAAAAAAAACCCACAACCTGTCATGAAGAGAAGGAAGCAGCATCAGGTAAAATTAGCAACACTAATAAACTCAGCAGCACTGGAGCCCAAGCCAGGAAACAGCACAGGGAAGATAAAGGGCCTGGGAGATGCTTGATCCCATGTTGAGGAAGCAGCAGAGAGAAATGACACCAGCTGAAGGAATGTGCTTTGGTGGAACGTGGTTTGGGTAGAGATTGAAGACATGGGCTGGTCCTTAGCCTTCCAGCATTCAAAGAGCTTCCCTTTGTGCTCCCTAATTTACATGGCAGCATTTTCTTTCAAGTGTATTTTCCTTCTGTTTTGCCCCTTGTATTTGCTCTGAGGGAAAACATACACACAAGGAAGGCTGAAGACCTAACCACCATGGGTGGAAAGAGTAGCTGCTGGGATGGCTGCTGAGGGCCAAGGTCTGCAACAGACCCTTAGTGATGGCTTTGGCCAGTGATTTCTGCATAAAATGTTTCTGAAGGAAAATTCTCCTGTTTCCTTTGGATGCCAGGCTGCTCCCCTATCCTTCCAAATAACAGCCATGAGCCCCTGGAGTACCAACAAATTTTACAGCAATAATCCCCTCAAAGAGAAACAAGAAATGAGAAAACTCCAAGCAGCAGCAAACCGTTTCAATGTAACCAAGCTCCAACACAGATTCCCACCCATTTTACAGCAAACCTGAGTCATGAAATTAAAAGTAGCATCAGCAGATTTCCTATCAGCTAGGGTTCCTTTTACAGAACAGATCATGCATTCCTACCCTATTTTTCTAGACACTTGTGTCAATGTGATATCATCAGATGCCGTTCAAGGCGCTCCTCTTAGCCTGAGAAAAGCTTTCCTGTGGGGAAGGATGGGATTTTAATATTGCAAAAAGGCTGTGTGGAAAAGCTTTGCTGATCACTTCAGTTATTTATTTATTTATTTATTCATTATCTCTCCCCTGATCAGAGAGGGCACATTTTGTAGCTTTTAAATATCATGCAACTTTTAGCATTGCTGCTATTAAATCTGAGGCTCCTGTCACAGCAGGCAGTGAGAACAGGATTTACCCCAGTGTGGAGCCTGTTCAATCCAACCCAGCTACTACACTTGCCTCATCAAGAACTGCTGTTGTTAGCCATGGTCACCTGGCATCTGACACCATCATCATTTTCCCAGTGTCTTCAAACAGCTGAAAGCTGTAACAGAAACAAACCTGCCCTGGCTGCATCATCTCCCACTCTGAACAGCACTGGCAGCTGCAGGGTCTGGCATTACCTTGAGGCAGCAGATACTGGTCCACATGGGGAAAGGGAGAGGAGGGGTCTCCAGCCAAGAGCATAAGGGAAAACCAGTGACTTTCCAGCCCTTGAGGTGGGCAGAGCCTGGGTCTAGGTTGCCACACTGCCCCTGAAGACAGTGACATACAGTCAGTGGGAGAAGATGGCTTTAGTTTAGAACCCGTGGCTTTCCTTTCTGCCCAGCACCTTGTTTCTTCCTCTCCATCTGTCCCCAGCTCTGCTCCTCCCCTTCTCTCCCTAGGGACCTACCTCCATTGCAGCTTCATGTTCTTCCCCCTTCTCCTTCCCTTCCTCCTACAGTGTTACATGGAGGAGATCCATAACAAACATCTATGAAGCCCAAGTTTCTCATGGCTCATCCCAAAAGGTTTTTCCTAGTTCCTTCTCTGACACCACACACTTCCAGGACAACTCTGAGGCTCATGCAAGTAACATGCAACAATGGCCAAAAGAGGCAGGAGACACAAACCAGGTGTATCTGTTTCCAGGTCCAGACATGCAACTTTTGGAGAGGCACAAACTTCACAATATCTGCTTTAGCCATGAGCTCTGCTGCTTTCAAGGACCATATGGCAGCACTTGGCAGCTCTTTGCCCCTGTTTGGTATTTATACATGCACGCAGATGAGGAGGGTTGATCAGTAGAGGAGCAGGAGCTTGCAAGCAGTTTGAGTGAAGGGAAGCTTCAGGCATCACTGCAAACAAGACAGTGCTCTGACACACAGAGTCCCCCAGCCGTGCATTAATAAATCATATTTTACAGCTTGCAGCACATAAACCTAGCGAGCGTGCACGGAGACCCAGTGAGCATAAGCACACTTGTTAACACTCCTGCCTCTCCCCTCCAACCACCTGCAAATTTATTACCCATCTCTCAAGATTTTCTAAAAGGATTTTCCATGAACAGGGCTGGAGCTTTGCAACTGAGGAGCTGAAGGCAGATGGGACTTGTGCCCCCACCACCCGGGGTGGGTGAAACCTGCTGTACCATCGGTGGCAACCAGGGTCCTTGTTTGCACTGCCCTGGGGGCTGGACTCGTGGAGAGGCGATGTAGGGGTGGTGAACACCGTGGCAGGGCTCTGCAATGGGCTGCTGAGCCCCATGTAGCTTGGCATGGAAGGAGCAATCACTGCAAAATTCAGTGTCACTGTTACTCCTCATAGCTCTGTCATGGCTGAGATGAGCAGTGTAACTACGGCAGCAGAGGCAGCAGGGTACAGCTGTATGTTTGAGACTTTGTCCTAAACTTGGTGGTGGAGCTAGAAACTGTGGAGCTTCATCTCCTCCTCCCCATGCCTACTTGCAAGCCTGTGTCCCACAGGTGGCCCAGGTGGCTTTGTAATGGTCACACTTTCACACGAATGCTCCCAGGCCTCCCTCAGTGAGCATTAGAGCAGCCAAGCTTCCCAAAAGTCCCAGTTTCACCTAACGCCCAAGCCTGCTTGCTGTGTAGCAGCATAACACCATGAGCAGGGCAGGGGTGCTGCTGGCCAAAGCAGGACAGTTACCCCAGCATCTTCCCAAGCCATGAGCAGGACCAAGCACTGCACCACATCTAACCAAGCACCCATCCTCACAAAATGTCTCTCCCAGCTCTTCTTCTATATTAAACTTAGCTGAACAAATCAGACTTGCTGGGAGAACAGGGTGCAGAGCAGTAATTCATCTGTCTCTCCTCCCCACCGAAGGTGTCTCAGAAGAATACTGCTTTTTCTACCCCAACTTATTATCCTTTCACCTTTGGGAGGCAGCTTTCCAACGAGCAGAATGTTTTCCCTTGTCACTCTCCAGCATCGCTTCTTGCCTTGCCCGTGTTTTGCTAAGATAGAGGGTTTATTGTAAACTTATTAATTACTTCATTTCTCCTGTGAGGAGCCAGGAGAAAAATTTTCTGAGGCAGCTAGGATCCATGATTGTGTTGGCGGAGGAGCTGAATGTGGTTGACGTCATGATTCATTTTCCCCATGACTGAGGAAGGCGACTCTCAGTGCCACGGCGCGCATATGAAGCAGGCAGCGTTCCCCTGGCACAGCATGTCAGGCAATTCATCTTCCACCAGAACTTCTTCAAGCAGAAGAGAAAATGCCAAACTTTTGCTATTGCACATCCCTGTGAACCCTGTGGAGAGGAGGGTTGGGGAGACTGGGGCTGCAGCCTTCCCAAAGCACACGCTTGTCCCTCCACCTCTGACCAGTTGGGTCTGTAGAAGCTATTTTCCCTGTCTGTAGGCACATCGACAGGCCCCAGAGTGACTCCAGCATGCCTGGCCAGCCCTGCAGCCACTGTGAGCTTCTAAGGAAACTTTCTAGACTGCTTACTGCTACCTGCTCTCCAAGCTTTGAAAGCATGTTCCTGCTGGTATGAAGAGGAAATCAATATACATAGAAGTTCATAACAAACTGACCTAGTTTACAGCCTGGATAAGACTGGTCTGGAAAAGCTGTGATAATGATGTCCTCCCTTCTCGAAGCAGTACCACCATCAGACCAGCGATGGATGATTTGTTATCATGCTTTACATGTGGGAGAGCACAGGGGGAGCACAGTGTATAGCCTACATAAAGGAGCCATACATCCAGTTTGGGAAGAGACACTTTATTCTTAAGACAGAAGAGTTATATCCATTGTAACACAAAATGTTAGAGTTCAGGGTATGCTCCACTCTCCAGGAGGAAAGGGGGAGGGAGATCCCCAGCAAGCTGTGCAGGTTCCCACAGCCTGGTGGCAGGCAGCAGGCTGAAGCCAGCAGCACTTTGCACACCCTGAAGAGCTCCCTCCCACTTTCTACAGTCCTGAGATAACCAAAAGCCCAAGAGTCTTGGTGAGGAAAAAAAGCATGGCAGTGACATCTGAGCACACCACACAACAGAAGGGTGTCAACACAGGTACAGGGTCTTCAAATGGCCATTTATGCTTGTGCTTGTCTGCTGAGTGATGGCAGACTCAGGTAACTGGATATCCTTAGATAATTTCAACCCCGTTGAGTGACAAGCTGTTTACAAAAGCAGGAGGCATCTACACAGAACCCGCTACTCATGACTGATCCTTCCTCAGGTCCCTCTCCTCATGGACAAGCCCTTGGCTCCTATTAGGAGGGGACAACCATGGGGACAGGAAGCACCAGCCTCCTGCAAGGCTCATCTCTGCTGGGGCCCAGATTTTGGGGGATCCTTTTGGGAAAAGCTGCAAATGGTGATCCTGTGGCTCCTCAAACCAGCAGTCCCCACCATATTCCCAGAGAGAGGCTAAGACAGTCGAAGCAGTGAAGAACACATTTCCCAGTTCAAAGGCAGAGATTGGGTCTTGGCACAGGACAGCCCTGGGATGGAGCTAGACTTGCCCTCCCACAGGAGGGAAATGATGCTTTTCAGAGGAATCAGTGCAGTTTGGGAATCAGCATGAAAGAAGTGGAAAGCAGGAATTCCCTGCAAAACAGAAGCAACCCAATACTACGAGTTAAGGGTGAAAGGGCAGAATCTGTCCTCGCTACCTCAAGTGTCCTGCCCAGGAGCGCTCCACACCTGACTGGTGGCTGTTGGTGGGATGCTAAGTGATGGTCTGGCGGCTGAAGAGGTCGAGGGTGAGAGCACTGAGGAAGGCTGGGATGCTGTCCTGGCGCAGCAGGTGGAGTTCAATGAGGTCCCGGATAGCTCGTGAGAACTCAGTTTCCAGAAGCTGCATTTTTCCACCAGAGGAGCTGGAGGCCTGAGGGGAAAGAAGAATGAACCCATTAATACAGCAGGGTTTGAATTCACCTCCTGTGATGCAGAGGAGACGTGGTGACATTGCCCTGAAGCCTCCTTTGGCATGGATCTGCCTGTAACCAGAGACATTATCCACTCCGGCGCAGGAGTTTGGCACACTGTGTCATGGGGCTGTAACTGAGTTGTGCATCTCCAACGTCCCCATGCAGCCACCCCTCTGTGAACATCCCCCAGTGACAAATAGGGCAGTGGGAGATGAGGGGTTTGACCATCCTGGAAAGAGGCTGCACAGGGGCCAGGCTGTGCCATCAGCACAGAAATGAGGTGTCCATGTCGGTGTCACCATTGCCATCACCACCAAGGTCTTGGGTGGCAGGAGCAAGAGCTTTCCCTCCATGAAAACACTTCTCCTTGAAATCATCCCACTTCTGCTGGAGGATGCAGACCTGTTCCTAATTAACACAACTCCCTCCCAATGAGCTGCTGATCCACCTCGCATCCCTGAAGTGTTTCTGGATGTTTAAATCAGCCCAGCAGCGCACAGCCAAGAGCTCCAGAGGAATTATTCCACAGATGCTCTCAAGAAAATAAGGAAACTCAACATGTGGGAAGACACTACAAATCTCCTGTAACATATAAAACAAGTGAAAAAAGCGCTAAATGCGAAAGCAAGAAGGAATGCTTGAAGCCTCCCCTGCCCCTGGAGCAGCTTGTTTATTAATAAACAGTAAAAACATCACAGCACAAATGCTAATTTTTTCCCCCTGCTATTTGCTTCTTAAAAATGCTCCTGCTCCTAATTACTCTGCAGCTCTGCTTCCCCTCATAGCCAAGGCAGGACAGCGTGGGCAGTGCCAGGCAAAGCCAGCATCCCCTCATGGTGGGCTGGAGCAGGGCAGAATCCCACCCCAAACAAAGGATGCCAAGAGCCAGAGCTGAGGGTTACCACGTGAAAGAGAAAACGTGACTTCACCTGCTAGGAGAGAAGGGAAGTGATAACTGCCGAGAGCCCTGGGGAACCTGCTTGTTTCTGATTTCATGTTCTCAGGAGCCTGGACACATCTGATTATGAACTTTCCATGTATGTGTCACTTTGGATTGCAAGAAGCGCAAGGTACTGACGATGACCCCATCACCCCTGAGCCAGGCAAGGAATCTAAACAAGGTTTCCATGTGCAAAAGTAAATTAGCTTTTATTTAAATCTCCTCCACTTTGGCTTGGTTGCTTTTCAGCAACTCCAATATGCTGCTTATTGGAGCTGCTCAACTTGCCTTCTGTTCACCTGACGTACCACTGGGTCAGTTTAAAGAGACTAAGGTGGAAGAGGGAAGAGATGGCAGATGAAGGAGGCAGCTGGAGGCACAGGGAGGGATGTACATCCACAATCCATGGAAAGCCAGAGGTGCAACGTGAGGCTGTAACACCATGAGGAGCTAGTACAGGGGCTGTGTGCTGTGGAAGCAGCACAGGTTTTGTTTTGCAAATCCCCCTCTGGATTTGGCTGGTGGGAAGTGATGGTTCTGGAGGAAGGTCTGAGTATTATGAATGCATCACTTGTGTCTCCGAAGTCAGCATTGAACTGGATTCATCTAAAATGGGAAATCAAGCTCTGTATGAAATACACATTGCCTCCATCACAGATTTAAAACACTCTCTGGGCACGGAATTAATTTTCTAAGAATTTACAAGTAAATCCATTAATTGGTTTACTAGTTTAACTAATTAAAGCAAATTCCTTAAGAATTTAGCATCCGGTGCCAGGCCATTTGTTTCTGTTTTATGATCTCAGAAATGGAGTAACATAAATGTTTCACATTTCCCTTTTACTTTGAGCTCACTGGTGTCAGGAGTGAAGGCTACATTTGAATAATTTCTTTTTTTGTGAGATTAATGGCAATTTTTCTTTACTATTCCTCATAACCAAAGTTTCCTCTTTCAGCAAAGGCAGAAGAATAATGTTCAGCAAAAGTTATGTGAACAAATCCATGCCTCTGAGAAGAGTTTTACTTCCTGTTGAGTTCAGCAGGACTGTGGTTTCTCTCGGTTCTCAGATGGTCAAAGGAGGCACTGTCCTCCCCACTGTGGCCTCCATCTCACCAGGAACTCTAGAAAATCAAAAAGATCCTAAAAGCTTCCAAACCCTAGACATCTCATCCAGCTTTCTTATGATCTCTTCTGTTACAGGAACAAGGTAAGAGGCAGCCACTTGGAAACAAGGCAATTCTTCCTCTGCTGGGAGATGTTTCCAGGCTAACTTTGACGATGGATGCACTTGCAGTTCAGTTCCTTCAATGTCAAACTGCTTTTAAAAACATATAGAAACTTTTGGTTTCTTTTCTGAGTGTGTTTTAAAACTGCTACCACTATTACCTTTCTTATTTTTTATTTGTATTGCTTTTTTTCCCTTCACCCATCAGTTCATAATGCAGCATAGACTGGGACATATAGAGAGATTTGCTGCTTGGAGTTCAACAGCAGGACTACCTCTGCAGCATATGCTTTACAAATAAAGTGATTATATAGAATAATAACAGTATGTTCCCATTAATTCACAGGATTTCTTTTCACAGTGTGCCAGTCTGTACCCTGCCTGGTGCACTCAGAGAGTGGCAGGCAGCTAAGCAAGCATGGGGGTTGGGTGGGAGAGAGCAGGGGATCACAACAATGGATAGGGTTGCTCAGGGTGTGCAGGAGAGAGGGGGGGAAGGATACTGGAGAGAATGCTCTGCTGAGTGAACACTGCAGGCTCTGGTTGTTTCATTCCAGGTTGGATCAATGCAGAGCCTACCAGCAATTGCAGCTCTAAACTCTGGATTTACGATAGATGCAAAGGTGAAATTTGCTGTGGTTCAAAGCTGTAAGGGCACTCAAGTCCTCCTCTTCACAGTTCATAGCTAGGACTCTCTCCACTCCTTTTTAATCAATTTTTAAATTATAAAAGAAGTCTCAGCTCTCAGAGGAAAACTCCTGGACACAACCCCTGCACACAAGAAGGTGACAGCCCACACCAACTATTCACGTGACCCACTCCATGTAATACAAGCACCACTCACTCCGGTGATGCATCCCCAAGTTTAGAGGAAGCCAAAAGCCAACATAAGCCCATCTAGGAAGAAAAGATGAAGCTGAGCAACCTGAACAGGGCAAAAGAGACTGCAGCATATTCAAACCCAGCCCTAACTACTCTGCCCCCAACACTACTGCCACATCTTAGTCAGAGCCACATCACTATAGTGTGCTGTTGCTTTTAGAGACAAGCATGAAAGAAAAAGCATCAAGATTCAGAGTCAACTTAAATACATGGGATAAAGGAAAAACTGAGTCTTTGAGTACCCCCATCCAAGCTGCAGTCATGCCAGAGTAGATTTTGGGGATCTCAATCACATTTCACTCCCCCAGTGTGCTGAGTGAGCCAGTCAAGTGCAGTGCTTCACCAGAGACACAAGTATTCCCCCCACACCCCGGCTTCCCTGAGCACAGAGCAGCCCAGGATGCTGAAGCTAAGCACTATGAGAATACCATCTCACAGGTACTCTTTATGTAGACCTACATTGGTTTCTTCTCATTCATGGCAAAAAACCCTGCCTGGCTCACTAAACTGCTGAGATTCAGGTTCTATGTAATGTTTTATTCAGATCTCAAATACTTGCAGAAGGAAAGACTCCAGCTTTCACAAAGCTCCATTACCAGTTCAGTCTGATTTAAGGCCTATGGGGACCCCTTCTAGAAAAGCAATGGAAATCAATCACTGCCCCCAGTTACACACGCTCAGTTCTGCTGGTGGAGGGGCTGTGACTCCTGCCATAGATCTGAAGGGTGACACCCTGTTTTTCTCCTTGCAGGCTGTGCTACCCCACAGAGCAATCAGATCAGCAGGCACATTTCCCTACATTGTAAAACACAAGCAGATAGGTCTATTTACCACATGGTGACATAAACTTGCAGTAGCTGCTCCTGGATCTGCTTGGAGAAAGGAGATGTTAGTACAATTGTTTTTCCACCAGGATCATGATCAGCTGCTGCCTGCCAGAAAGAAACATCATAAATCTTCCTCTTAACCCCTGGAAACTGGTAAATTATTCAAGGCTTTATAGTTTAGATATACATATAAAAGTATCTCAAATAACCACCAGCGTGGTAGAAAAGCGAATTCTCCTCTCCAACAGAGACCATCTCAACAAGAATCAGACAACACAAAAGATCCTGAGGAGCAGTAGGCATTCCCAAATGTCCCTGCCAGGGCATAGACCTGCAGCTGGCCAGACTGGCCGGTAATGCCACAATGTATGGACCAGAAAGAGGCTCTTGTGACTGTCGTCACTTCAACTTTATGTATACAGGGATTCTGACTGCACCCATTCTGCTGAGATGGCTCTTTGTCCCCATGCTGCTGTTGCACACAAACCCTTGCTGAAAGCCAAGTCCCAGCAGTTTGTTCTGCTTGTTGTACCAGCTGAGAGGTAGCTAAGTCAAAAGTGTGACAGTGTCTCCTTTAGTCATCTCCAAGCTAACATATGGTTTAGAAGCACACTCTGAATGAGATACAGCAATTTTTTATTTTCTTGTATGCCCTTTTCCTCTTCCCTCTGACATATTTTGGGAGCTAAAAACAATGGATGCCGCTACTGAGGTTCCAAAAGTGTCATCAGCTATAAACTGGCATGCAGTGTGACTTTAATCATTCAAAGGACAGTTCTTGAAAAATACTGGTTGAGCATAAGACCCAATGCCCTGCAGACCTTCAGACTCTGGAATAGAGAGTGGTTGCATGCCTCAAGGAGAAGGCTGACACAGGGATGTGGTATCATAGAGAACATGGGGTAGAAATGCAGAAAAATGGAGAAGAGGGCTTCAGCATTCAATACATCTTGGGCTTTCAGCATCAAGTGAGAATATTCTGCCTCTGATTTCCACACTGAGAAAGCACAGCTGCTTCTGGGGATATGATTCACGCAGGACATCTGCTCCTGCATCTTCAAACACAACCTCTAAGTGCCAGAGGTGGGGTTCCTGAATGGATTTTGGCAAGTTGACAGCAGAGCTTTGTACCAGGTGCAGCAGGCAAGAGATGAGAACCTCAGTTCAAACACCTCTGCAGAGTGAGGAAGGACCAAGTCTAGGACTTTAGTGGCTTTCCACCCTTTGGCACAGTCTCAAGCCTTTGCTTTGCAGAAGCTCCTATCCATGCTCTATGGTAGATGATACTTTTCAAGGCTGAGATGTATTAAGGGTCAAAACGAGCAAGTGAATCATAGCCCAATGACATTTATCCAGTGAATGTATTGTGGAGGCACCATCTCATCTGCTATGCTCCTCCATAAATCACTGTCCATGCTGTGTCCCTATGCACAACTGCTCTGAATACACACAGCAAACAGCCCCTTGTTTGCCAAGGGAAGGGGCACCACAGCTCCACACCTGAGACTCCACACAGAGCTTCTTGTCCAGGTCCCATTATGGGCCATGCCGTGCCTGTATTCTCTTCTCTCTGTCCCAGTTCTTACTGCCCTTTCCCTTGTCCTTGTGGTGTTCCCCACCTTGAAGCCTGCTGTACTGCCTTCTCCAATGTGGGTTACGCACATCACCCCAACAAATCAACCCCTTTGGCAAATTGCCTTCATCATTTGAATCCCTCAGACTTCCTCCTCACATGGGACAGTCCCTCCCCCTTCCCAATGCCTCCCCTGATCAACAGAAGTCCTCAGGGTCAGCTTCACCATCTGATCATCTCCCAAAACCTCCACATCACTATCCCTGTGAGTGCCACAAAGCCTCTGCCACTTGCCTCCTTCTGGTGCTTCCCCCACAGCACCTACCCCAGCACCCACCAATACAAACAAACCCCATCACAGCCCAACAAACCTATTTGAAAATATCT
The DNA here is from genome assembly GCA_013399015.1 of Galbula dea. Taxonomy (NCBI): domain Eukaryota; kingdom Metazoa; phylum Chordata; class Aves; order Piciformes; family Galbulidae; genus Galbula; species Galbula dea. The sequence continues at coordinate 1,362,383 of VWZX01009189.1, read as the reverse complement.
TTTAAGAAGCTGCTAGCTCTGACCTTTAAATGAGAAAATCCTTTTGTTTCTGCCTCTTGCTTTGGATGCTGAGATTTTTCTAAATGTCAAAGGCCACCTTGTCCATGTGCAGATGTGAAGGGGGGAAGCACCGATGCCAAAAGGGCTGGCAACCTCTCCCCAGCCCTGCAAAGCTGATAAATTACCATTGTGGATCACTCTGGACTCACACACACAACCCCAGGGCAGCCCACCAAGCAAAGAGCCAGCCCAAAAACTGGAGAGCCCTGTGAAGACCCAGGGAAAGCACGTGTGTGTGTGCAGGTGGAAATTGCCTGCTGAAGTTCTACCAACCCAGACATGAGCTTCTGAGATTTAATTGCTCCAACTTGGCTCTCTCGGGTGATGATATCATTATCAATATCCCCCAATTGAGCTACGCCTCACCAATCAATCTCTCCTAAGCATCATGCACTGCTCAAATACCAGGTCCCCAGGTAGCCACTAAATCACTTTAATTAGAGGCTGTTCATTTAAAATTAGAGAAATATTAAAAAACAACAACAGCAACAAAAACGCCCAAACAAATTGTACCACACGATGTGCTTATGGCTGGAAATATTTATGAGGTTATTTAGCAAACTGTTTACTGGTTTCCTTCTTCTTTTTTTCATGGTAACAGACAGGTTTCAGCTGGCCTGACAGGACAGGTAGCCCTTGCAGGATGTGCTGCTCTTCATCAATCAAGTCACCTACCTTTCACAAATGACCATTTCTTGTCTGCAGTAAAGTTTTCCCCTTTTTAATATCCTCTTTGTAACCCAAAAGAGGAAGAGTACTTCTTTATAATAATTGCTTCTTGCCAAGACCTCTGACCTCTGTGTCACCAGCTTGCTAAATAAAGTGAATTTATGAGGCAGAGAGGGATGGATGCCTGTAAAGAGCCTTCCAGGAAATGTAATGAAAAAGCTGCTTTCAGCTGCTGAGCAAAGAAAAGCAAGCACCTGGCAATGCCAAGAAGAAAATTGAAAGCCGGGGTGGGATAAGTGAGAAACAGCCCTGCGTGCACTGAGATTTATAGCAAACATTTCCTTTCTCTTTCTTATTATTCAACACTGAGATGAACCACAACCCCACAACATCTTTCACTCAAGAGGTCAGCTCCTCTACTTCCATCTTAATCAGAAACACGACCCAGGCACCATGCACATGAGTGACAGAAGTGATGAGGTTCTGGATGCTGCACCAGCTCTGCAGCAAAGAACCACAGAGCGAGGTGTAGCGTATAGCAGTCAGCCTCTCCCTAGGGATACATGTTTTGATCTATGTGAGCCCTCCTGCACCTGTAAAACATCAACCATGCAAAAAAGAAAAAGAGCAGGGACAGGTGCTGAAGTGCCTGCACCCCTCTTTGATGGTGAAAACTGGTTGGTGTTAATCTTGGGGGACAATGCTCTGTAGTGTAGGACAAGTCAGCATCTTCTCTCAAAAGGTTTCTCCTACAGGTTAACGCCCTTTAGATTGTCAAATGAGATGCCATAAAAATAAGATCAAAGGCTTTACAATAAAGGGAGCATTTTTTTCTGATTCATACTATTACTATTTTATATCTGAATATTCCTATAAAGCTTTTCATCCTGGAAGACAGGTCTTTGAACTGCTGTGATTTCACCTATCACAGAGGAGCAACCCCCAGGGTAAAATGTGACAGCTATTATCAGGGTGCATTAATGTTACTCAACAGTTCAGGACAGACAGAGACAAATATATCCAATCTAAATCACAGGTTTGAAGAACTACTGCTCAGTGTGGATTAATACCCATGCATTTTCCAAAAGTGCTTTGAGAGTTTTAAAGGACAGGTACTGGAACTAAAATTCCCTGTCTCATCTCTAGGATACATTCAGCCTCCCACCATTGTGCTGTAAATTGAACATCAGCATTGTCAAAGAGGGAAGATGGTAATATACATGATTCACCTGCAGCATCCAGAGATTCTGATGGGGATCTCCAAACCATTTTTAGGAGATTCACCTTGTGGAGATTTGTTGAGGTGACACCTAGAACTGGTTCAGTTGAGTACAAGACTAGTGACAGTAAATCACAGCAGACTGTTCACATCACAGAGGAAGGAAAATTGCATGGGATGTTCACTCTGAACTAATACTGGCAGGAGGCTGTAAGTCAGAGTTTGAGATCATAAATTTTAACTTTTTAACAGACCTCAGGACTGCTAAATAGTGTTCAGCTGCCAAATATGTTTATAAACATCATCCATGAAGGAGTGTAGATGAGAGCAAGGCATGGGGCTCACAGCATTTTTCCAACCCCATCCTATAAAAATCGAAACTTTGAAATGAAGGCTTTAAAGACAACACCTCAACAAAAGGCTCAGGACCTTTACAAATGAGTGTCTTTCTTTGACCTAAGGGGAAGCCATGCTGATCCCCAGCCACAAGTATCTCTGATCCACAACGAAGCCCTTCAGAAAGAGAACAGTCCAACACAAATTATCCCAACTGCTGTCACCACCACGCGCTGCAGAGCTGGATCGCTCCTGCACCCAGGCTGCAGCTTTCCAGCCATCTGCGAGGTGACCATATTGGCCTGGTCAAGCTGCAGAGTTAGTAGCTAACAAGCATTAACAACATCCAGCCCATGTGTTCTGTCTAGTAAAATGCCAACCCATCTGTCTGTAACATTAGTGACTCTATAGAAGCCATATGCAGGAGAGACATAAATTAGGGAGAGAAATATCTCCTGTTACTTTCTCTGAAATGACTCTGCAGTTGTAGTCTGCTCTGCTAGGGACTGGGTGTTATTTAAGATCTGTTTTCTCAGCCAAATCATAGCCTCCTGTAGGTCTCCAGACCTGCCATCCAGAGGCAGTTTCTGGCCTTCACCTAGCCCCACTGAAGGTGGTGCCTTGGCACAAAGGGAAAAGTAGGTGGCAACTCAAACTAGGTCCCAGACCTCCCTCCCAGGAGAGCCAGAAGCACACAGACAACTTGAGGGGGATACCAGGGACTGGCAGATGATCCCAGTGCACAAGAATCCTTCATTTAGACAGGGAACTCATCTCATTAACCAGCCAAGCTGCTTATCACATTCCTCTCCATCTCTCTTGTGGGGATGAGAGCTGGAAGAAATGGAAGAGCAGAGAACCAAGAACATGGACTTTCTGGAACATGAGAAGGAAGCACCTATAGGAGAAATTAAAAAAAAAAATCATCTGTCTAGGCTTTAATTACTGTGGGCTAGTTCCTAAAGCAGGGAGATACTCCACTTGGGAACTGCAGTTGTGAGCATGAGTTCTCTAAGAGAACATGAGCAGCTAAATTTGCATCAGTGAGAGATGCCTAGAACCACGGTGATTCTTGGTGGCAACTTTTTGCAAGCTGCCACATTGCCTGGGAGATAGGCATCTGCTCTGCAGAGCAAACCACCACTCACCAACAGGCAGAACTTGCTGGAGTCTTCCCTGCTGGCTGAGTCACACCAGCATTCCTCTGCTTAGCTGCTTCTGCACCATGATCCTGCCAGTGGCCTCTGTTTTCCATTCTCTGGATTGGAGCAAATAAGCAGAAAACCCCAAGACTCACCCCAGCTGAAGTGCCTGCACATGACACAAGGTGCAGTTAGGTCATACAGCTGCCAAATGGAAGCGAACCTCCCTCTTTGGGAAGTGGGCATCTAGCTTTGCAAGAGAGGAAGGGTGAGTGTGTGAGGCTGGATAGTTAAATAAGCAGATTTCACATGCCATGTCTCACTGGAGAGACTGCTGCTCTGTGATACAGCAGACACCAGTGTGTGATTAATATGTTTATCCTCCTCACCTTTTTGGCATCCTTCTGCAAGTCTTGTCATAAGTGAGGCAGGTGGAAGGCTAAAGAACTGAACAAAACAGATCTGTGACCAGTAGAGGCTCAAGAGACCATAAGTGATAAACTTATGACAGGCAGACAATTAGACCTTAGATATGTGGCTGAAGGATGGGACAGTATATGGAGCATGCCTGTTCCTGGCTCATTGAGTTTGCAAGGCTTGTGGGGGAAGGAGTAACAGATGGACCTGGTGGCAGATTACAGCTGAAATTCTCACCATGTTTATTCATTACCTTCTTCTGGCTCCTTTTTGTCATAGTCTGGCACTCCAGGCTAAAACACAGGTTTAAGTCTTACATCAAGGCAACTGGTGACACATACTAGTCACCTCTGCACAGAGCCACTGCTTTACATTACAGTCAGTGCTATGGAGACCAAAGCCACCACTCAACTAGGAGCAAGAAGAACTGGTCAATAATTACCTCTTCCTACGGGACTGCGTGACTTGCTTAGAGTTATGATCTTCCAAAGGGGAATTTAAGTGCTGGCTTTGGAAATAACATTAGTTGCTGTCACAACATCAATAACCAAACTTCAAAACCTTAGTGTGAGTTGAGGAAGGTGCTTTTAGTGCTTTTGCTTTTTTGCTGGCTCACAGTTTCTTTGTTTTTCTTCATTTGAAATCGCTGTCATCAGCATGACTGTCAACAGGACCGAACTGAGCATGAGCTGTCACTACCCAGAAAGTCAAAGAAGGAAAGTTGATTTTGAACAAGAGAAGCATTTTTCTTGTGTCTTCAAGAATGAGTTTTAACTCTTAAAGGCTCACAACCCCCCGTGTGAGAAAGGACATTTCTCAGACTGCATTTACAGCCACAGGTCAAGACTTGTACTGGGGAAGAAGGTATCATTACTTAAAAAAAAATTCACCATTTCTTTCTCAACTTCAAGACTTCTGAGTGCATGGAGATGGTGGTTACCAGTAGCTACATTTTTGGAGTTACTCAACAAGACTCACAGTCCACAGGCAGGAAAACCTGAAGACCAAGACAGTAGGGAAACCAGCCAAGTGGGCTGTGCAGATTGGGTATATTCTGCTTTCATGAAATGAGCTTTTAATGGTAAAGCCAGTGGGAAACAATCAGTCACAAGACTCCTCTCTCCTCAAACAGATCTGATCTCACCATAAGAAGGAAGCCCATAGCTGAAAAGACAGAGGTTGTAGCTAAGGAGTGAATAAACAAGAAGACTTCAGTATTCAGTGAAAAAGGAAAAGAAATTCCACTGTGTCCCTCGAGGGGACACTCAGACCTTTGGGCTACAACACATTTGCTGAAAGCTTCTGCTGTTGCTGCCTGTGCTGTCATTTGGCACTAACATCCTGAAGAACATGGCAAGACAGCACTACTGGTTCTCGTGTCTGGATGAACATGCTCCTCTTCCCATAGGGAAAAGGAGAGGTTTTCTATGTAGTGATTGCACCATGTTCAAGCAACCTTGGAGGAATCTGCCTCAGGCCCTGGACCTCCCCATCTGACACACATCTGACTGGTTGTCTCTTCCTGCTGGTGTTCTCCCACTGATGTGCTGCCATCCGCCAGTCAGCTCCTCTCGCTGGAGGTGTAGGAGAGGGGGAAGATTTATGCAGACACCATGTATGCAATTATGAAAACAGAAGACAAGACACCCAGATATCACACAAATTGATGCATTTTTGCTGGCAGGCTTTTTGCATGATCCAGTAACAGCTGTCATGCTCCAGCCTCTCTCATCTGAGCTTCGCTACCACTCCAGAATCCTTCCACATCCTTTAAGAGCGCTTTCTACCCTTCCCTTGTGCAGCTTGCTCCAGATGCCAAAGCAAAGCAGGCAGTAGCATAGGATGCAAAGGGGAGACAGTATGGTTGGTCTTCATTGCAGCATTAAAATGTAATGTTCACTTCTTTAGGCAAGATGAGGCTAATTAGCAATGACCTCGAGGCAAACAAGCTGCTCAACCAGTAATCTCTCCCATTCTCAAGCTCTTTAAAATTTGTCCTTTTCCTGTGCCAAGTCTTTCGGCAATCTTCCCTAAAGCTTAACAGTGATCTGCAGACATACACATATGCTGTCCATGGCCTTCTGGAGAAAGGTGGAAGTTGGGAGTTGCACAGTAAAGGCCAATTCAAAGAGCTTGGGTTTCACATCTTCTACAACCATGTGTCCCACTCTGCATAACCTTAAGGAAAGGACATGCCTACAAGTTTTCCTGCCAGATCTGCTCCTGCAGTGAACTCTGTAGCCTGGGAGCCTGTTACTCCCCACATCCTCCTGGTTTTCATCACTCCATGCTTATGTTTGCTTTTGTAAATGGATTTAAACTTTCTAAAATTAACAGCAGTTAACAGAAGTTCTTCTGGCAGAAAATCAGCTTTAGAAAGATGGAGGAATATAACATTTTCCAAACATTTGAAAACTGCAGACTGAAGATATGTGTTAGTCTCTCTAGTGCATGCTGGTTTTCCTCATTATTCTGAATGTTAATACATTAATAGATCCTCTCCTGATGAATGGCTGTACTAGGCTCTCTTTCTAGGAACACATATGGTTCCTTTCTGCCACAATATTGGAATAGAAAGCCAAAATATTTAAACAGTGACACTAATAAAAGATTTTATCCCCTCCCCCCCCGATGTAAATAACTAAGGCTGGAGCCAGCCCTTAGCTCTAAATGCTTCTTATCTTTCAAAGAGTTCTTAATCAAATCTGAACACAGTGTCTGAGGCCTATTTGAAATAATGGGGCTGTCTGTGGTTACACACTGCAGCAAAAAAGCCACCATCTAACATTCACTAACCCTGCAGGATGCTCGTGTCCAGCTGAAAGGAGCACACGCTAGTTGGGTACGTAATGAAATGGGGCTTTTAAAGCCAGGTATGTCTGTGCACAGGCTGCTCCTACCTGCAGGTATAGGATGTGGCATGCAAGGAGCAGGAATTCATTTTTCTTCCCTTACACCCACAAAGTTAAAGTAGTGCCCTGAATAAAGGTGATTTTCAGAGAACTCCAAATGCTTCTCTCCCAGCTGCTTGTACTCATCAGCGTTCATCTCACCTGCTGAAGGACATGGGAATTACCCAGCACACAGCCCAGAAGCTACGATGAAAAATTCTGGTGGAGGATATTTGGCATCTCTTGAATTGTAGGTCAATTGCCAACACAAAATTGCCTAAAAGATCTGTTCCTCTCTCATTTTTTCCCTTGCTATGCCATTACCTGTCCTCTCTGCCATAGGTCCTCCACTAATGCTAGCTGTCTCATGCCATCACTGCTAAGATCAACAGCAGTTTCCACTTTGTGCTGCTGCCACGAAGCTGATCAGCCCTGTTACTGTCTAACAGTGACACAACCTGACTGCAAGCAACCCCCTGAAATTCAAATAAACCTTCTTACATTTCAAGGAGTGAGATCTGGGGCTCCAGGTTTGTAGTCCAGAAAACATTTATCACCACAGAACTGAAACATGGTGTGAAAATAAAAGCTCTTGAAACCTGCTTTCACACATTTCCCAGCGTGCCCAGAGGTGTTCCTGCCATGGTACACCTAACAATGCTCCTGAGAATTGGTTTCACAACCAAAAAATACAAACAAAACAGGGAAAGAGACAAGAAGTATTTCTTCAAATGCTTCAAATTTAGGCTATTTGTGCTCTAATTATGTTGTAGAAAGAGCATTAATACATATTCAGATGTTACACAAGGCAATGGGAAAAGACTTAAGCAAACGAGAGAGCATCTCCTGGTCTTGGGTCTATTTTAGATGACTGACCTCTGTCCTCCTCAACTAGCTTGTAGTTTTACAATTTAAGTTGCATTTATTTGTGTGTATATAAAGGTATATGAGGTACTTGCTCTTTTTTCCTGTACAAAAAAACAAAAAGAAAGCAGAAGCTCCAGAGCAGAAAATAAGCAGATGAGTTTCCTTGGAGGTTTCAGAGACAAAGATGTTTAAACAAAGTAATTTAAAACCAGAAAGAATCCTTCAAACAAAGTGCTTCTAAGTGTTGCACTTCACTTGCTTGTCTTCATCTAAGTTTGAAAAAAAAGCCTCAGAGGGAACCAAACCACTTTAGCTTCCTCATTTCTGATGTCCTCTGGAGAACTTCATCAACCTTCTTCCCTACCTGTTACACACCAAACATTCCAGATAAAGTAAGTCTACATCATGAGGAGAATTAAAAACATTACTTAGTCTTTGCTCCTCACACCTCTGAAAGGTAGGGAAGCACTGGCATTACTTGAGATTGAGAGACAAGAAGAAATGAGCCTCTGACACCTGCAAGGCAATGCAGAACCATGCAAAGGACTCAGAGCTTGGATCCCATTTGCCTCCTTTCTCACAGAAACCAAAACTATCTCAAACCACAGGGCTGGAAGGAAACGTGAGATGTGGGATCAATAACATTTTGCAACTGGCCTGCTTTGAGGTAGAACAGAACTAATTCTGTTCAGTGATTTTACTTTTCAGCTCAGTCCTCTCTCAGTGACTGCTGGTTCTGAAGTTAACAACATATTTTTGCAGACAGTGTCTGCTTCTAGAAATGGTAACGCTTGATGTTTACAGTGACTACCAAGGGCTGGGGTGCAGAAAGGCTCTTGCTTATATTTTGCTCCTACAAAGACCAAGGTCACTGCTAAATCTCGTGCACCACATTGGGTGCAGGAAGTCAGAGGTCACACATGCAGATAGGAGTGGACAGGAGAGGTGACCCTTAACTGACCAACTAGGGATTCTATTCCATATATGTCATAGGCTACATAAAGCTGAGGGATCATGAGGGTCAAGCTCTCTTCTTCAACAGCCAGTGTCTGAGGAGGACTCTCTTCGTTCTGCCTTGAATCCTGATCTGTGCATTCCTGAATCTAGTTCCTGTCTGCCACTGAGCCCACTCTGGAACTTTCCCAGTGCCTGCCACAACATCAGTGGTGATGGTGACATCATTGCCACCAGGGGCTTGGGCTTTTTGTGTATATTTCATTTTATTGTTATTGTTTTCATTAAAGCTGTTCTAATTTTTTCTTCCAATCCATAAGTTCCTCTCCCAAAGAGAAGGGAAGAAAAAGGGATTAATTGACAGTGTCTGTCACTTGTCTAGTGCTGGCACAGCCCTAAGCCTTGACAGTAATCCATCAGTCACCCACTCCACGTCCTGCTGTAGAAGGGAGATGCCCACCAGAAAGCCTGCAGTGATGCAGAGGCACCTGCAGCTGTCCCACACTGACTGTGGGCACAATGCCCAGCAAGGGCTCAGCCTGCCTTGGGAAGGGCTCTTCAGCACGCAGAGGACTGCTGCAGCCCAACAACCAGCCATTCATCCCAATGACTGCTCCATTCAGGACAGCCTGACACATCATTCCCACAACAGGACCCTGCAAATGACTTTATTTAACCAGGAAAACAGATTTGTGTTGTTTCTAAAAGCAAATGAATCGAGCTTTGGCTGCAGAGGGCCAAGCTGTGTTTCTCTCAATGCCAATAAAAGCATTGGGGTTGTGAAGGAGACTTAAGAGACTGTGTTTGCTTTCAGCATCCAATGGATCCCATCTGAACAGAAAAAAAGGCCTCACACAGCACAACAGATCAGGCTGCAACTGTAACCAAGTTTAACACTTTGAGGCTCTTTCAAGCTCTCAATGAATTACTTTGAATTTAGTTAAAGACATCCCACGGTTTACTGGTCTGCAGTGAGAACAGGGCTTCTTGGGGAGAGGATGGTGAAGCCGTAACATTTCTTGGGCTGGTCAAGGAAGATGCTGTTCTTTATTATTTTGTCACTTTTCAGAACACATTATTATTATTTTGTCACTTTTTCAGCTGAGCCCTGCCTAAAGATGCAAATATGAGTGTTTATGTGCTGGAGGTCCCTGCCTGCGTGTTCCAAACAGATAAAAGGTCCCGAGAGAAGCAATGCCAAGTGCTTGGGGTCACAGAGTAGGTCAGCAGCAAAGCCAGGAGCCACGTACAGCTCCTGCAAGTCCTCCAGAAACAGTCAGGCTGCAGAATCCCTCCACATCCACACAGCCAGAAAACCTCTGCCACCAAGGTGCAAAGGCAGAGGCAGATGTAATGAGATGGATTTATTCTTATGTTGCTATGCAGGAATGCACAGTTCTTTACTTTTTATGCCCAGTTATTTAACCTTAGTGCTCCACTGACATTATTTTTTGTATGGAATTTTATATATGTGTCTGAGGACAAATTTGCGATATATAAATAACCTAGATCAGAGGTGACCTTTACATTTGTGCTTGTGGAGACTCATACAGCATAAGGGCTAGCTAGAAGGCTGAAGTCATTAAGATATGTTCTCATCTAAAGTTTCTTATGAATTATTTGTAAGCTATTTTCTCACTTATTTTGTTATAATACTCCCACATACTCACCAACCAGTAAAAATAGCTGAACAGTGAATGCATGTTTCGGAAGTCTGTTTGCCTATTTCTCTTCTGTGCAGCAGCTGCTGTTGCCATGCTGTCGTTGCTATGTTTTCCTTTTTCTTTCTTTTTCTTAAGAAGGGTGAAAAAAAAAAAAAAGATCTATTCCCTTAACATGCTAGACTCAGTTCTCACTTCATGGAAGAAAATACCTGAGGTAGAGCCCAGAGGAATATGAGATAATCCAGCTGGAAGAGCACAGCTTATGTGCAGAAGAAAGTCCTCTTGACACTAATACACACATTCTTGTCTGAAAGAGTTAATGAAACTGCAAATACTATTTAGATAGGCTATCAAAAAGCTTCAGGTAAAGATCATTACAAAAGAGTACTAATATAACTCAGAAACTAGGCAGTGAAAGGTAAAGCTCCATGCTGAACTACAGATTGATAAGGAGGAAGGTGAAAAATGATTAAAAAGAATAGATGTGGGCAAATCTCATCTGGAAGATAAGACGATCAAGTTGCTCAATAAGCTTGTCAAAGCAGTCCTTAAAGCTTGACAGTCAAAATCTGGCTCTGTGGGATGGCCTTGAGAAATGCACACACTCTTTCCAAAGGCCAGAGGTCCAAGGTGCAAAATTTAATGCCAGGTTGTGAGTCTTTGCTTCTGGTCCCTGTGTGAAGAGCAGGAGGAGTTTGCTGAGCTGGGGTTGGGGCTCAGCAATTAAGCTCTGGAAAGATATTGCTTTGGGCTGCCTATTCCTTCTTTGCCTCTCAGCTCCAGAGAAGCTTGGATGATCCTTCCATCTTCAGTCCCCTGTCAACCTCCATAGAGGTCTGTGGAGGAGAGTGGCAATGTGATGACAAGAATCAATAGTTTCAGGCCAATAGGTGATAATTTAGGAGACAGAAAAAACCTGTGAGATGGTAAAATAACTTAGGTGGGTCAGGAATGTGGAGAACTGTGAAGGATCAGAAGAACCTGTGAAATTTGGGTCATTGGGCAATGCTATGGCAGAAAAAATTCAATACAGACAAGTGCAGTGTAGTTCACGTTGTTCTGCCAATTTAAAGCACTCTTAAAATGCTGATGGGTTTGGAAATGATGTATGTAACCTCTCAAATAAAAAGCCAAGTGCCACTGTGGCCAGCTTAAAGACAACTTCTCAGTGTACAGTGTCACTCAAAACAGCAAGTAAGATGTCAAAACAAGATGTGTTAATGAAAAAAATAAAAAGCTAGAAGTGCCATGTCATGTTTTTATACAAGTTGAGAGCATGTCTTCTTCTCCTGGGCAGTGAGTCAGCCTTGGTGAATTCAGTACAACAGGAGGGCAAAAGATAAATTAGGTTTCCCTTGTTTGAGTCATGTGCTGTGTAACCTGCCTCTTTCGTCTGAAGAAGATCTCCATCACTGACTGCATCCCTGGGTCACTGGCAGAGACATTAAAGGCTGGAACAATTTACTGCAGAATTAAGGAGGGCAACAGTAAAACAGAGATGGGCAACGTGGTGAATGCTGAGTAGGATGCTATGCTAGATAAGAGACTTGCAGTATTTCAGGCTCTCTTCAGCTGTTACCTTCCCTAACAGGTGGGCAAAAGTTACAAAGCACAGATGGATTCAAGGTGCTCCTCCTTTCTCTTTCTGGAGTTTGTCTGCATTAGCTGCCACTTTTCTGCATGGAAAACCAGGTTTCCATAGGTCAAAAAACCCTCAAGTGTGGGGCACAGGTACTACTCTGACTATAAGCTTAAAGCACAGCACCATCAAGACCAGTTCTGCCATTCACTGTGCCTAACTCCTGCCTTCACCCATATCCCATCAGCCCCAGACTTTGAGGTCTGCCAAAGACAGTCTTCCTCATGCCACTGCCCATGAGGACCACCACTTCCAGCCATGCCAAAGAAATCATACAGAGTGCACAGTCCTGAGATTAAAATGGGGAGTCAGGAGATTCCTCACTTTGTGTCCCAGCATGAACAACACAAGCAGCATCATTTCTCTGCATCTCAATATCCTCACCCTCCGCTAGAACTAATAACAACTCCTCCACCAAGCAGGCATGCTGTGAGAATCAATTGGTATTTGTAAAGGCCTTTGAGAAATGTAAGGCACAGTCTGTATGTGAAAATTATTGATATGATTCATTATCAGGCATTCATACTCTATTTATACAACTCCCAGTCTATTACTAAATATTATGTCCATCTGAATATTGAAATCACTGCTGCTAATAATTTCTGCTAATGTTACACTAGTCATTCAGAGGTGGCTTTTTGACTTGAATGGGAGAATTGTGGAGGCAATGAAATAGGGAACAAATGCCAGAAAAAGGAATTAAAAAGAGGACAGCAGCTCTGTGCAGGCTTCTTGGAAAACAATAAAAAAATCCATTTAACAAATAACTTTGTGCTAACACTTATCTGATTCCTTTTTTTTTCTCAACTGAACTTGTGTGAAAATCTGATCTCCGTTAGCAAAGTATTAGCTCTTTTCTATGAGATGAAAATGAACAAACCTGAGTGCATTGTGTCTCTCCAGACAGAACACTGGCTCCTCACACACTGACTCAAGTGACACCTGAGCACCTTCTCCGTGACCAGTCTCCTTTTTGGGGATGCTCCATCTGAACCACCATCCTCCAACCCCTCAATCACCAACTCTGCCTTTCTCCATGTAAGATACCTGCCTTTTACTTCACTGTGATACTGGAAGTAGCACAGTCTGGGACTAGTCAAAAAAGTCCCTTTCTGAGAAGAGAGAGCATATGTCTATACATTGTGTATTTATTCACACACTGAGGCATGTTCCCACTCCCAAGACACACACGGTATGTTCCAACGTTCTCACTCCAGCATGTTTTGCAAATGTGCTCTCCACCCCCTCTGCTCCCTCACTGCACTTTATCAGGATCTCATTTAAGGGAAATGCTTCTCACTCTAAACTGGAAACATTAACATCAGGTCAACAGACCATTTCCAAAGAAGCAGCTGTGGGAGAGGGAGCGATGGGCCACAGCTATTTGCCTGGCTCAGCTTCTTTTCCTTCCAGTTGGAATATTTATTTCCTTGCTGTGATCTTTCTCCTCACTCTTTGTGCTGACAAAACGCTGCCAATATCTGTGGTGCAGGCACTCAAGGACAATCGATATTTTGCTTGAATCAAATACAATGATTTTTTGTTTTGTTTTGTTTTCAAAGCTCAACGTTTTGCAATTAAACCTCTCAAGACTTGGGGAAAGTTGTGGTGGAGGTGCTTTTGTGAAAAGCAGAAAGGAGCAGCACAGAGGTAGAAAGCAGAGCAAACCAGCAGTGAAGCCAATAGAAATATGCTGCCTCGTTTCTTCTTTTTAATACATTTTTTACGAGACGTGAGATCTTTGATTACATTTTTGATTAGGGGAGACAGGCATTGCCCTGTCCAATGCACAGTTAGAGGAAAAGGAGCCTTTCATGTTCATAGATAGCAGACATCAAAACAGCCATTCCCAACTCTTAAAAGGATCAGACAAAACTGCAGCTCAGACTGTGCCAGGGACTTTGGTGCAGGCAAGTTCCCAGCGGAAAGCAGTCTCAGAGCCGTTAGAAATCACGTGAATGCTGACACTCCTGTTGAGTGTGGGGAGAAATACAGGGAATTTCTCCCAGGGAAATCCAGGGCCAGTCTAATGGTACTTCAGGATGAGAAGACTGAGAGCCATGACAGCCAGACTGCAAGGGGAGCTGCCAAAATGGAGCTCCTAGCCGTAAGAAAAGAGTAGGCGCTCCATCAGAGGATTCAGGTAGGACAGCTCAGGGGGGAAAGCAGCCAGCAGAGCACTGATGATAGCAGAAGTTTTATTTATGTTACAAAACATAATGAGCTTCTCCTCTCTCTCCTTCCTGAAGATTCATGGACTTAATGGACCTCCCAAACATGGTGATGCCCAGCCACAGGACAAGTACATTGACAACCAGTTCCACTGTGCAACGCAACTGGTTTCTGTTTTCAGAGCTGCAGAGTCTCACGTTGCCTCCCTGCTTTGGAGGTCACCTTGATTCCCTGATAACCTATAACAGTTGAATCGTGCGAACAAGAGATTAGAGTTCTGATCTTGCACGACTCCAGTGGAATACTAACAATGGAAGCACAGTGTCCCAGCTTATCCCTCACCATCGCTGCAACGACCCTTCTTTTGGCTGTGGGCTCTGCAAAATCTCAGTAGCTGGTACGAGACAGGATAACAAATCAACTCATCAGTTCATTCAGGCTTTAGTTCAACCTGGACTCAAGCACCTTCTCCTGCCACAGCTTGCCAGAGCATGCATTACAAAAGCAAAAACCTAAACCCTTGACAATTTTTTCAAGGTCCAAAACAGAGGCTGCCTAGGCTGATGGCAAACATGATGCCCATTTTACTAGAACTGAGCTCAGCTATGCCGACAGATGTCCTGAACGCATCAGCTGTACATCAAGCTACCATGGATGCTAGCTTAGGCACCTGAACCTTCTCCATGTGTACTCAATGCTGAATACTGACCCTCAACCATAAAATGGACTTGCTGGTGCAGAAACAGTCATACCTCATCACACACAGTCTGGCCACTAGCCTGTTCTTAATGTTTCTTTACAGAGGAGCATCCTTCAGAGCGTTGCAGCAACACCTCAGCTCTGCTGTCACCTTCCATCTTCATTCTAAGCCAAGTATCATACAGAGATAACATTGGGATTGTGCAGCCAGTGATGCCAGGACACCACCTAGCCCAGCCTGTTTCTGTCTGTGGCCTCTATCCTCAGCTGGCCCAAAGACCTGCCAGCAGTGATTCAAACAGCTGACTCCCCACTCAGACCAGTAACAACTGGGCTGTGATGGACAATTGTTCCCTCTCCCAAGACTGTCAGGGCTGCTGCAGGTTTTTATCTTTTTTCCCTCCTAACACAGCACTAATGTCAAGCCAAGAGAGTCTGGGAGCTGCCCACAACTTGCTCTCAACATTCTGTTGACACCCATCCCTACATCTATGTTAAAGATGAGCACAGCCATCACTCAAACAGCTGAGTGCCTGGGTAAGATGAGTGCTTGGATGAAAAACAGCTGGCTTCTGCTCAGTCTGGCCATTGCAGAGGTGCCACTGGCAGTGAGAGGATCTGCCAGAAAATTCAACCTCATCTTCCACTGAAGAGCCATATCTGTCTGGGAGATAAATAACCCTTATTTCCTTCTCCACACACTGCTGCTACTGATAGGCATCAGAAGTGGCTGCAAACACCTCCTCCCCTGTTCAGACCAGCCAGAAGGTTGCAGCCTTTTCACTCCAACACAGGCTTAGCTGGTGGGATCTCAGCCTCTCTTACAGAGGGTATAATTCACCTGCACACCTCTCAGTTGGATCAGCTCACAGCAGCTTGTCCACTTAGCACAGAGGCAGGTGAGAACATGCTGTACTCCGCTGCTGTGTCGTATTGGCTTGCCATTAAATAGCTGATACGCTGCCATTGATTTCAGTTAGATTTTTGTTCCTAGCAAACTCTCTAGAAATACTTAGCCTAAAGCCTGAAGTGCTTCTGAACACACATGCTCTCCTTGTTTTCTGTGGTTTATTGAAGTGTTCTGTATCTCTTGATGTAGAAGACAGACTGGAGGAATGCAGAGATCTGATTTTCCCCACCAGTGTCACTGATGGGATCAGAGCAGCAATGGGAGGAGAGCTATTCTGTTCCTTTTGAGGCTTCTTCCTCCATGAGACTTCTGTGTTTGAGGCTTTGATTTCCCTAGCTGTACTGATTTGGTGACACCAATTGTTATTTTTTAATCTCTAATAAGCAATGGTGAGCTGCTGAAGCTGCAAGCACAGCCCCATGCAGCAATTAGCTGCATGGTGGAAGAAAAGCAAGACTGCCCAAACATTTTGGCACAAGTAACAATGAAGCAGGTAATTTTTTTGAGGAACATCTTCCTGTAAAGCAGCCTTCAGGAAAATGCCAGTAACATCTCAGGAACATTTGGTGCTCTGGATGATGAAGAAACTGCAAATTAGTTCTTTCCACAACCTGCACAAATGTTCCTGTTTGTGGTCTCAGTGTTAGAGGATGAACTCACGAATACAGAGACAAGTACAGTAGGCAACATGTGCCATGGAGGATTTGTGCAAACACCTCCTCCTAAGTATATCTCTCTCCTGCAGACTCTAGCCCCAGGTCCTATCCACTCATGTGCCATCAAAACAGACTAAAGCCAAGACCCTAGGCTCCACACACAGCACACCTGTTGAAGCAGGCTGGCTAGAGAGAGGGGCAGAGTAAAGTAAAACAAATAGAAAATGCACTGTCTAGAGAAAACCTGTGCTAGTGAACACAGGAAAGAGACAGGAACAGGATGTGGCCCCAGGGAGTTAACAGACACCTGCTGGGCATGTTCAGCTCAAGCAAGCATTATCTCAACCAATTTCTGTGTAACCACCTTAGTCAAAATACCACTTAATTTAAAACATCCAAGAAACAAACCAATGTCTTCAAGGTCAGTTGGGGCCAGCTGGTTAAGGGCAGGACAATTTTATTTCCCACTGACTTGCCACCCATACTAATAGTCCCTCCACAGGAGCCCTGTCAAGGTGAAAAGAGCAGCACACAACTCCAGACTGTGAACAGCCTGTGATGTGCAATGAAACCATCTGCGGCTTTGCTCTCATGGCTGGTACAGTCATAACAGCACAGCTCCCATCCCAAATGGCCACCTGCCTGCACATGCTTCTGTCAGGTTGGAAATGAGAACAGAAACCTTGGAGAAACACTTCAAAAGATGAACCCCTGGTTCTCCTGCTCTTAAGTTGTGCACTGGAATGGTGCAGGGTGCCAGGGCAAGAGACTTCCCTTGATAGAGCAATGGCACTCTAAGTACAGGTATTTGCAAGCCATACTGGACATAAATGACTGAGAAGTCTGACTTTTGCCTGGGTTCCTGTGATGCTGCTAGCACACACTGTAACACTAGTGAGGTTGAGGACAGAAAAACTCAACCTGCTGGTGCCAAGGGACACCCAGGATGTCAGAGCAGGTTGAGCTGTCAATAGGACAGCACATGGCTGTGTGGCCACCTTCTACCACTCTCTTTTTCCTATTCATAAGTGACTCACCATTTCCACAAAGGTCAAAGTATAAGAGAGTAGGAAGGTGCAGTATGAAGAACTATGCAGAGTCAATTAGGAGACAGCTTCTGCACCAGCCTCAGGACTTCACCTGGTGAGCAGGCAAAGCCCAGAGGCAATGCTTGACTTGATTAAAATAAAGCCATATCCCTCCACGTGCTGTGCTGCCTTGTACACATGCTGTTCCTCAGCTTTTCAGTTTCTGAAACAGAGGAATACTTGCAGTACTTTGCAACAGTCCTGGAAGGCTCAATTCATGTTTGTGAAGTGCTTTCAGATCTTAAATTGGAAGGCATGAGAAAGCACAAGTTGTTATTATAATTGCATTATTAAGTGCTGTTAGAAAAAGTAATTCAGCCAATGTTTCTTGGAATTCAGGTCCTTCTTCAGACTATCTTTATGTCCCTTGACACATGTATTTGACAATAACCCAAACAGCCTTGATCTTTTATTCCCAGCAGGGTTTTCTTTATACCTTAATGAGGTCTCTTCTTAATCTTTTTTCCAAAGAATAAACACCTTATCTCAGTATAACCAAATCCTCTCAGCTGCTGCATGTAAGCCTGGCTTCCACCTGCCAGACTGGGTCTGCTGCTGTAACACCAGTTCAGTAAGGGGTCCAGACTGGTCAGGAGGAATCCAGATGGGATACCACATATTCCTCACAAAATGCCACAGTACACTTGCAGAATTGCATGTGATATCTCTCCTTCTGCCAGTCAGGACATTCCTAAAGTATTTTACTGCTCCTGAGAGCTGTGCCAGATTATTTAGTCCCAAACACAGCAATACTTGTATCCCTCTCATTCATAATTCCTATCTTCAACCTCATCTTTGTTTTGTAGCAGAGGATGCTCCTTGGGTACATTCCTGACTCTATTTCTGTCTTCAGACTCCAGTATTTCACTTCCCTTACCATTATCAAACCAGCCAGAGATCTACAGCCTTGTTGATATTGACTTTCTTCTCTCCTCAATCCTTCTCTCAGGTTTCCTTTCTATTCCTCCTATCATCTGCAAATTGCATCGTTTTTATCTTTCACTGTGCTGGAAAATCTTATCATGAAAGAGAGACTTTTCTTTTTTCTTTTTTTAATTAGTACTTGGTAATATTACCAAGCTGTGAGTTTATGGCTTTGTAGATCTTATATTTTTGACACTAATTACTCACAAAGGCTTTTAAAGCAGCATTTCAACATAGCAACTGCCATGACTGTAATTAAGTAAGAAGCAGCACTTTTTTTTTTTTAAATTTATTTTTATTTTTTTTTCACATTTCAGAAGTCTCTCCCATTCCTGCTCCACATCACAGCTCAGCCCCTGGTATCACTCCGAGGAACAAGACCAGACATCGACAACACACTGCTCCTGACGCAGGCACAACTCTCCCCACCCTCACCCAAGTGCTCTGCTGCTGTATTAATAGTGCTGACAGCAGGGAGGATCCACAGGGACTCACCCCTTGCCTCTTGCCAATCTGAAGGGCTCAGCTAATTTTAGACTTGTGGTTTCTGCTCCTTGCAGGAGAATCTTTTTCCCCTGCTCAAACCTCAAAGCCTCACGCTGTACTGACCACATGACCGCGCTCCATTTATGTCCTCCCCAGTGTTTCCTCACTGGGACCCAGGAGGAAGGTGGAGGGATGCACTGGTTTCCACACTGATGCTGGATGTGTTGCCTGGAAGGTGCCAGGGCAGCAAGAGCTCTCATGATATATTTGTAAACGAGCTGTTATGGGGATCATCAATTAAAGGCATCTCAGTGGAGAGAGTTTGATTCCACTGGCCTAATTCATTTTCAAATTACTCCAGGATGCTGCCTTTTAT
Source organism: Galbula dea (assembly GCA_013399015.1). Classification (NCBI taxonomy): domain Eukaryota; kingdom Metazoa; phylum Chordata; class Aves; order Piciformes; family Galbulidae; genus Galbula; species Galbula dea. Next base: position 1,343,214 of record VWZX01009189.1, on the reverse strand, counting down.
TATTACATTATTTGTTCTGAAACTCCAAATTAAGATTTTACTGTGCCATTAATTTTTATGTAGAAATTACCATTAAAATCAGTGTTTTCTGCTTCAAACTTGACAGTTTGAGATGACTTCTTGCCCAGCCTGTTTCTGATTGCTTTATTGCTTTGAGATGGCTAGATAAGTCCGCCCTGGTGTGCCACTAACTCTGAGCAATGCTTTCATTGCACCTTACCAACATCAATGCTTGAGCCCATCCATCCTAAGCAGCTGGGACACCTGCACCAGCACAACCTATGTCTCCAATATCATAGGCTGCTGCTTCCAACATCTGGAGGATGCAGATCCTCTTTCTGCTAATGAGCCAAGGATGGCAAGGGAGTCTAGTCTTCAGTGTAGGACAGAGCACTGCCTTCCCTTCTGCCCTGGCAGAGAGCTCAAGGAAACAAGCTGGGCACAGGCATCCTCAGCTGTTCTGTCTCCTGTAATGGCCACCCAAGCAAGGTCTGCACCTCAGGTTACAATCTTGGCCAGGCTGCTGAGATCAATGTCTCATTGCTCCCTGCTGTCCCTTAGCTACCTGTCCCCTTAGCTACCCCTGAGCGAGGTGGGGGTAAGACTTGATTTTCCTAACCTAAATGATTCTATGATTCAAGTGCAAGTGATGTCATTTTACACTACATTAGGAGCCATTCACCCTGATGCTGGTGGAGGAAACAGCAGTACTGCAACCAGGAATCAATCCCACCTTGCCTTCCCAGGACAACACAGCAGGGCACACGTGTGACATCCTCCACTGTCATGGGCACTTCTCCCATATGCTGTTTGCTGACCATGAGGCTCAGCCTTGGCAGGTGTATACAGGCATGGGGTTTGCTTCCTTTTTAACTATTCAGATGAATCACCTGGGGTTTTTGGTTTAAGACAATTTTGTTTTCTAATTCTGGAGGTGCCTGCAGCAGGTAAGGGGCAGGGGAGAATACTTCCTGAAATAAATAAAAGAATATTTGCCCATCCTGCAGCAGGCAGAAGGAACAAGAGGGGGAAAAAAGTTTAATCCTCTAAATATAAAGCATATTAAGCAAAACCGAATGTGATATGTAGTGAGTGTCTGTGACAAGAGCAAACTGATCCTGCTGCTGGAATATTCATGCAAATAGGAGCAATTTCACTATGATTAAAAAGGCAATTAACTGAAAAAAACGCCGACAATTTCAGAAGCAGGCTCTGTGTCAGTGAGGCCTCCACACAGTGCTGAACTGACATTTTGCTCACTTTCATATTCCATCAACAAGATACTCACTACTACAGCTTGAGAGTGCTAATTACCCCAACTGGAGGCAGATGCTCCTAGAAAGACTCCAGTAAAGTCTACACAAGCCACTTCATACGCAGCGAGCAGAAAAGGGGGTGTGCCAGCATCCTGCCTTTCCCACCCCTGCTTGCTTTGCTGCTCAGATGAAAGACACAGGCAGAAAGAGAATCCACACAAAGAACAGGTCCCAACTAAACATTTTCATCCTGTAACATAAGGCATTCAGGGAATGAAGTGCAGTGGAAGAGCCCCTGCCTCCTCTGCTGATGGGATTAAGAGCGCTTTCCTCTCTGTGGTCAGATCAGAATAGGTAAATACTGCTGAACAATCTCCCATTATCTGTGTGATGATCTGCAAGAGGTGAATGTGACAGCCAACAATCCCTCACAAAACAATGAGACCTTAAAAGTAATGTCTGCTGTTAACATCTTCTGGAGATGCCCAAATAACTTGCTCCTACTCCAGAAGAAAGCTGAGACTAATGCTATCATCCCAGCACTGGTCAGAAACACCCAGATCCTCCCATTTTCAGAGCTCTTCAAACCTCAGATCTCAAGAGACCTTTGTGTGACCACCACGTACCCCAAGCATCAGGTGAACTAAGAGCAAAGCAGGCTGGCTGTCACCTTCCTAAACCAAGCTATTCATTTCCACCACCGCAGGCTGCACACACTAAGAGGCATCAGCAAATTCCTCCCCGGTGGCTGCTGCTCCATCAGCACCCCAACGCCCGCACGGACAGAGCCACTGCAATATGCATGAGGTGGCTTCAGACTTGATCCCTGTGCAAGCTGAGTGTCCTCTGCTTGTCTTTGATGATTAACTGAGCAAAAGGCTTACCCTCCCTGCTCAAGACTTTTTGTGGCTGAGGTATTTTGCAGCTAGTCACAAACTCAAATATATTTCCTGTCCAGCAGATACTGTCTACTCTTGAGAGCAATTTTTATTGGATTTGTAATCCCCTTTTCAGTTCTTTCTCTCCTCTTTTAATATTGCCTTTTAAACCCTTTACCAGGAATTCACTTTCTGAAGACCAGCAAGGAACAGTGGACAGAGCCCTTAGGTTTAAAGAAGAATATGCACAGAATGTTAATGCAAGAGAAACATGCAACACTCTGACCTCTTTCAATTAAGGTGCCAACTCTATCATCTTTAGCTGTCCTAGAAACTTGGATAGGCCCTGAAATAAACAAAAAAAGGCTCAAAATAATCAGTTCTTTGAGCTAAAGTTGAGACATTTAACTATACATCTCCCCAGCATGGCATATGCTGTGACTGCCTTTGCTAACATAACCTCTCTAGACCAGATTCGGCACAAAGTGCTAAAGAAGGGCAAGCAAAAAGTGAAACTGGAAGCTGTTAAGAAAAAGAAGAAAGGCAGTTGTGTAGGAGTTGGACCCACTGCAGAAAACTGCAGCCTCTGGTACCTGGAGAAGCACTGGAACTTATGGCTGAAACATGGCACTTCAGAGCACAGGATACACCTGTCTAGATAGACATGAAGGGCAAATCCCACCAATCCAAGGAAATCCAGCATGTGCCCACACCATCCCCTCTCAGCCTGTGTGTCCAACTTGCAGAGAAGATGGGTGGGCAAAGAAAACACTCCTTTTATCTGCCCCACTGTAGGCTGAGAGGTCACATACATTCAGGAGGACAAACGCAAACCCCTCATTTTTCTCCAAAGGAGAGGAGGATCCTGCACTCAGCAAGCAGCAAGGAGGATTGCAAAGGCCTTGAACAAGTTCTTCAGCCATGTGGGATTTAAAGTCCATGAGAGGAAGCAGGGAGTGCAGTGTGCAGCATATGGCTGAGGCAAAAGTCTAAGGAAGAGATTTCTTCTTGGGAAGACCCCTACTATACTATATGCCCTTTGTCTTCAACTGAACAATACAAGAGTCAAGGTCCTCTATAGGTAACAGAAAAAAATGGGAAAAAAAGTCATTTTGGACCACTCTAGGAGGTACAATTATGAGATTACATCTCCTTTGTAGCTCTAAACAGAGCTTGGATGAACCAGACTTCTCTCCTTTAGTCACAGAACCATAGAATGGCCAGGTTGAAAGGCACCTTAAAGATCATCTAGTTCCAACCTCCCTGCCATGGGCAGGGATGCCACTCACTAGACAGGTTGCCAGTCAAGGGTTTTGTGGACCTCTGGAGCTCTTGCTGAAATGTGCATCCAGCTGTGCCGCTTGTCTCAGTGCTGCAAAGCCCTCTGCAAATCAAGAGGCAACTGAAGCTCACCAACATGCTTCAGACCTAGCATAATTAACTGCAATGAAGAAGGAAACAGTATTTCCCTGGCCTGCTGATCTCTGGAGAAAAGTAACCAAATAAAGTGATATGTGGAAATCAGTTTGTCAAAAAGGAAAGGGAGGAAACTCTTTTCTCTTAATTAGCACCAACAGAGATCAGGCTGGTGAGGTCTTCATAGCTGCATTGCTGAGTGTGGCTCTGTGGCCTGCAGCCTGCCCTGGGTGCAGCAAAATAACCTAGCATGGACAATATGAACTCCATCCTCCCACACCCACATTTTTCCTCCACTTCTCCTTTCATGACCATTCCAGTATTATCTCCTTTACAGGTGAAGAAAAGCTCCTTAAGTTCCTTCTGTCCTCTTAACTCCTCATTTTGGCACCAGTCTCTCTGCACAGAATGGTGAGCAGGATGCTGTAGTTTCCCTGTGTAATTTTGCTTTATGTCTGGAAACATCTGTATGTGCAATTAGAGAGCCAAGTCCTTTACTGTCCCTAAACGAGCAGTCTTAATCACCACCATAAGAAATCCAAGCCTGCCTGGGCAGCACAGCTCAACCACACAACTCTCCAAGCAGGGCTGGCACTACCTGCATGCAGGATCTGCCCTCAGGAGAAATCTCCCACCCCGGAGCAGGTCCTCCAGGCTTGTCTTCTCCACGGAGGTGTTGTCACAAGTGTAATTACAGGGAAGCAGTGAGATGCTTCCCTGCTGTGCCAAATGCATTTCACTGCCTTTCCACGGTGCCGAGAGACTGAGCTCCAGGCGCTGGGGCAGCTTTGTGACAATGTTAGCTGGGAGCAAACAGCTCCAAGCTGGGGTTTGGCATGCAGTGATACACAGGGGCTTCCTCTGGTGTGGCTGAGGGAATGGGATGGGAATTGTGTGATAATTTAGCAAAAATGGTAAAAGCAGTGGGTGCCTGCACTGCTCCAGAACCACATCTCTTTTCTTCCCTCTCTTCACCTTCAGCCCCTGTGCCAGCCCTTGACGACTTGCCCTCTTTCTTCTCCACCCTTCTCTGTTATTTCTCCATCACCACAACTGAAGCTCAGACCCCCAAGCCCATTTTCCCTCAGAATTACCCATCTGTGTTCCACAGCCAGCTAGCTTGCACCCAAAGAAATGGGCTCACCAGAGGCTTGCTGCCACCCTTCCCCAGCTGAGGAGACCTAGTCTGCGTTGGGCCACCCCATGTCCAACCCAGCTGCCTTTCCAGCACTGTCACAGGCCTTTCTGCCACCTCCTCCTCTGACCTGAGCCTGCTTCTGGCTTTCTCCTAGCCCTTCTAAAGTGATCTCTTGCTTCCACATTCATTTTCCAAACAAGATTCCTCCCTGAACAACCTTCAAAGTCCCAAATGCCAGAAAAAGTTATGGAAATATAATGCATCTAGACCAACAGCAGGAATCATTTTGTCCCCTGGAAAAGAGTCCAGTTGATGTAATTTGTGTATGTGCAAAATGAATTAACTCCATTTTCCACCTCATCAGCCCCCTGTGACTGCATGGAGCTTGTTCTCAGCACTCAGGCCTTGAGGAGCATTTTGTTCACCTTGCAGTTAGATTTTATGGCATGCTTTCCAGTGACCATTTTGGATTCAAAAAGAGTGCTCAAAATATATGCAGTCAGGAATTTTCTCCTTTAGATTTATGATCTGCTCCTCCAGTATGTAGCTTTAAGTCATTTTATTTCAAGCAGGAGTATTTTAAAAGAGTAATCTGTATGTGCATGTCAGGGAAAAGAATTAATTATTGCTCTAATTAAAAGGACACTGTTGAAAATAATCTCTCTCTTTTCCTGCTGATTTTGCCCTTTTTCTGGGAGTAAGCCTTACATTTTTGCATGCATATGTTTCTCAAGGAGTTTGAAATTAACAGGGATAATTTTATTTATGCAACAGTATCAAACAGAAGTTGTGCATCAGCAAAATGCACATTAGGAGGATGGCAAAGGCAAACAAATGATTTTGTGTAGGTCCCAGATAAGTAATAATAATATTATTATAATTATCATTATTATTATTATTACATAAAATACTGAATTACTTTAAAGAAACCAAAAAGGCACTTCTTCCCTCCCTCTCCCTCAGGCTGTATTTCAGGTTTAAGACTGTGAAATGTGTCAATTAAATTCTGTGACTGGAATGTGCTTTAAAAACACACATCCCTGGATAAATGGACCTCTCCTGAGCAGCACAGCCTTGATGCCAGGGGCTCGTTGGACATATCCAGCCATGGTTCAGCTCCTAGCCTGGGGCCAGGCAGAGGCCACCATTGGCTCAGGGTCCATCTCTATGGCCAGCTTTCCTCCCTGTGTCACCAGTGAGGTTGCTTGTACCCTGCTGCCATCCTCCAGCCAACTGGCTCCCCAGGCAGGGGTGCCCAGATACAAGAGGGGCCTTGGCTCTGCTGGGGATGGAGACAGCTGGAGGAAGCCACCTGGCTCTGCAAGCTGCCTTCAAACTCGAGCAGAGCTATGAAAGATAATGTCAGTGCAGCCTACATGCATCAATTTGTGTTTTGCCTTGAGGGAGAGAAGGTTTCTTTAACCATAGTTTTATGGTAGTGATAGACAGGGAAAGGTGGGAACTGCACAGGCCAGCAGAGCACTAGTTCCAGGGATGTTAAGTAGGAAAAAAACAGATTAATTCCGAGGAAAATGTCATTACACAAAACTATCTGACTGTCAAAAGGCTAATTAAGTCAGTCACTTGAAACTAACCAAAAAACCTGGGAACACAGTGCAGAGAGCAGGCTGGAGCTCACAGTGGGATGAGTGGAGCAATCCACAGAGCCCCAGGATTACATCAACACTTTGCAAAGCCTCAGTGCACAGGAAGACTAGTCAAGGTTTAGATTTTTAAATCATGCAAAATCCAAAGTCTCCCACCTAATCTAGAACACAATCCTGGCCTTCCTAATGAATGCTGCAATTCCAGTAATATCCAAAGGAGAAAGAGAGAAGAAAGGGAATACTGGACCACTGCATAATTCAGCCTGTTTTGACAGTCACCTTCAGGGCACATCACACTCAACTGCTCATCACTCTCAAAGATGGATATGAAAGGGGCTGGAGAAAGAGACACTAGATGATATAATGGAGAGGCAATTAAAGACCATGGAAAACCAAAAGGCAAACCAGCTGCATCTTTCTCTAATTTACAGGACACGGAACAGGCAGTATGATTGATTCATATGTTTCTTATCCTATTAGAAGGAGAGCTCCAGCTCTCCTCTCTGGTAGGGAATGATGGACAGCATAAGAAGTGCAAGCCATGTGGTCTCTGTTGACATAGCACTTTGTGACACTTCTCCCTCTCCCCAGGGGAATGCTTGTCAAAAAACCCATCAGGGTTTAGCACCTTCTCCAGTCATTAATGCTTTGAAGAGACACCATGGCGCCCACTCAAAATGTGGACTCAAGTCTTGCACAGAGCTTGCAGTACCAGGGAAATAGCTGCACTAAATGGTGGAGGGACTTCAGCTCTGTAAGCTCCACATGCAGCCTCCAACTTAAATAAAACTCAGAGTTCAGAGACGGTAAAATACTGTCTGTTGGTAATTTGCAGTAGATCCTCCTTAGGTAATGCCTTGGAAGAACAGAGCTTTCTCTCATTTTCTCTCCCTAAACATTCTTCAGGCAACTCTTCCTTACCTTATCCACTATCACCCCCTAGATGCTGACAGCTCACAGACAAGTATGTCAAATACATCTGCCTTTCCAGTGTATTAGTAACTGATTCCTGACTGGTTTGATCTTCTACAAAGATGTTAATAATATTATAAACACATTGTTATATTTAATAAGGAGACAGAAAAGATGGGAAAAATCCAAGGATCACTGTAAAATAGCTTACACTTGAGTATCTTTAAAGTGTTCTCTCAAAAAACACAAAAGAAGAAGAAAAGAAACCATGCTGGAGAGAACTGGGTGGCTACCCATAAATCCAGAAGAAAATTAAGTCCCCAAAGCTCTGAAAGTTGCTATTGCTTTCCTTGAAATGAGCAATTGGGTAATCACTGTTAATATTAAATAGCTTGTTTTGAAAAAAAAAACCAACTAAAACCAAACAAAGACAATTCAAGAGATTCTGCCTTCCAGCATCAAGAGACAGTCAGGAAACCTCAGACTAAAGAACGGAACATCTTGCTTGGTCCTGAATCTACATATCTAGCTATGTGGACCATGATAATAAAATACAAGAAAATGAGGGTCATACCAGCTCTACCTGTCCCCTTGCCCTGTAGTATCTCACCTTTGTATGGGGAGGATTTACCAGGTGGGGAAGTAAAGGGCTTGGTGACCCATGGCAGCATTGCCTTGTGGTGCAACCTGCTTGCAAACCTGGCCCACCTTCAGCTAGGCTCCCGCCTGTCCTGAGTGTGAAACATGGCATCAAGTTAAATGAAATAGGGAAATGAGAGCCATAAGAAACTGGATATTCCAAAGCTGAGCTTATAAATGCTTCTAAGATTGGACAATTTATATTCCACATACATATACATATATAAATATATATATATATATATATACAACCTCTATGCTTGTCACACCAAGTTTCCTTTGCTAGCTTAAGTCCAGAGACTTTAAAAAACAACAGCAAGTAAAGTTTCTGTAGATAAACACATCACTACAACGAGAGTGCATTAAATTTAGGACTTTCCAGGCTAGATGCAAGTTCTGGGGCCACTGGAAAGCAATGCATCTTCCTTTCCCAACAGGATGAATGCCTGTTTTTTCATGACTGCGTGACACTAAAAGGAAGATTTTAAATCAGTCTGAAACAGCAAGCTTGTCTCTTCTGAGGCTTGAGCAGTCAAAATTATTTTAGGAGGAGGGAAGTTGGAGGGATAGATGAAGCAAAATACGTTAAGCAGAGCAACTTTTCTTTTTACAGTGGCATCCGTGTGCCATTGCTGGAGCAGTTGCAATAATAGTGTGAGTCCCTAGGGAGGATTGTCAGAGGAGCCACAGACACAACACTCATTCCTACATCCCCATGGATGTTTAAGCATATTACAGCTCTCTGGGAAACCCAGGTATTTCTATAGGTTTTCCTTCTGATCAGCATGACTGTAGCACGTGAGCAAACACAACCACTCACACATAGTCCCCACAGTGCTGTGCAGAGTGCACACAACTGGCAACCACAGAGATGGTTTCACTCCTTGCCTTTCCAGTGGGTACCTATTAGCACCAGTGGGGTTAATTCTTCTTGGTATCTACACATGCCTGGGCTGGTAGAAATGAACCATTCAAACCTGCCAACAACCCTGGGTAGGGTACAGAAGACTAACTCTTGGATATTATCTTTTATGAGGCCTGGTCAGGGAGGATGGAGTGTGATACAACAGTGTAGGCACAGTAAATACCAGAGAGGTGGGGATACCAAAGCAGAGTCTGCATAAAGAGGGGTGGTCAGGATGAGCTCCAGGAAAGCATGGAGCTGAAGCCAAGGCTGATGATGTGCCTGTGGCTTCCTCCTCCTGCCCACAGCCCCGCTGAGTAACACCAGCTGCCTTGCAGGGAGGGCACAGGCTGCTGCCAGCCTCTGCAGCTGAACAGTTCAGGAAGGGTCTCCCAAAAGGGGAGCACACTCAAGCCATGCTGATGTGAGAGCTATATGGAGAGATGGTCCTAGGTTCAGGGCAGTTAGGCTACAGGGCTGCTGCTGGAAAAACAGGAGACCCAGAGACCATCGCTAGACTCCCTGAGAGGCTGTGCCAAAGGCAGGTACATGGCTCATGGTAAAAGAGCATTTTGTGCCATTCCTATTTATTTGGACCTAACTAGGCCTTTATCAGCAGATTTTGGCCTCAGGGGCTGCAGACTCCTGCTGAACTTGAAATAAAAATATACAAACTTCTCTGTCCCTTTCTTGCTCCAATGGCCTTACAGTTGGTGCACTTTTCCAACTCAGCTCTTTCTCATGAGGCTGTTAATTTTTCCCTCTGTGGGGACTGGTCTACTGCAGGTCCATTCATAACCAGCCTGTAGAAGACCAGTAACGCTGCCAAGACACAAACTTTGAAACAAAGGGTAACTGCACCAGGTTCACTTTGCACCACCACAATATGGCATGACGCTGTCCAGAGGAGCAATAGCATCACTCCAACAGACCTCTGCTCCATGAGCCTGACAGAGCCCAAGAAGCAAATACTCCCTCCACCCGCTCCCTCCAGCTCTGGGTCCAGGTGTCCCACTCCCTCCTGGGCTCCAAGCACTGGGGAGCAAGCAGTTGCTGGTCTCAGCTCCCTCCTCCTCTTCACCTCCCTGTCCCCAAGTTCTCAGTTTCACATTCACAGGCGCATGCTCCAGCTCCTGAGGAGCCACAGCTGCAAACGCAGCAGTACCTGCCTGGAATTGAAAAGCTGGACGTTACTGCCTGGTCCAGCTCTGCTGACTTATCATTTTGCTATCACCTAGGCCTCATTATCATGCAGTTTCTCACCAGGTCTTAGCTTTCTTACCACCTTCCCCCACTTCCTGGCCCTGTGCCTCTCTCCACTTCTTATTAAACATGGGCTAGATGCTATCTCTCAGTCCTGCTCGCCTGTCCCCCACCTTCCTTCTATTGATTATTTCCAGGAAGCTCCTGCTGGCTGCTCCCCTAGCATCACATTTGACCTTCCCCAGGATGAAACAAAGCACCAATGTCAGGCAACGCAGCAATGTGAAATGGTTGCTTCAGATCACTCTCATTTCACAGACAGAGGGGAAAAAGATGGAAAACTTGTTTGGAAAAGCTGCAAAGGGATCAAAATACAGCATCCTAATGGAATGGCTATTCCCTTGCTCAGAGCTGACTACGGAAGACATGGCTCGCTCCAAGTACTTGCCATGCCCTAACCCACTTCCTTCCCTGTTTTATGGAAATGGTGGAGCTTTTTAACTTGTACATTGACTGGCAGGCAGAAGTCCTGGAAGCTTAATGATATCTTGCAAATTCATCATCACTTGAGCTGCCAAGGGCCTTGTAACAACCATCCCACATACTCCTGCAAGGATAACGCTGGCACTACACACTAATGGTCTCGGGAAGCTTTTGGTTTCACTTGCATTTATGTAGGTTTCCTGTTTCTAATGCATTCAGAGCACAGGGAAGAAAAAAAAAACACCAAAAAGAGCTTAAGAATCACTTGGGTTTCTGCAAATCAGCTGAGCTGGAGGGTAACATCCCAGACAGTGAGAAACACACCATCAAAGGAGGGACCAGAAGCACAGCAGGATGGTACAGAGCTGAGAGCAGCCCAGCTCGCTCACACTGCTGAGGCTGTGGAAAGAGCTCAAGCATAAAAGGAAGAACTTTAAATAAAGATGAAGTGGACGCAGTGACATTGTTGTATGGATGATCAATTCAATCTCCACCTCAGAGGTTACCAGAAGCAAGACCTTTTCAGTGGCCTTTCCCAACCCCTCCATTTCTCACCAGCAGATCTTTTAATACTCATATCTGGAGTATTAACCCTTAAGGTTTCCCACTTCTGTCCTCCAGTTTCGTATGTCCATGCACTCCTTTAACCCAAGGCTGACCTCTCTGTTTCTTTTTCCACAAACCCTCTTCATCACACCCATGCTGGGGGCAGTCCTGAGTCCCCCTCTTCTGTAACACTGCCCCATTCAGTGAATTTCTCTTCTCCTACACTCAGCCATCATTTCTAGGCCAGTAATTTCCAGGTTTGCTTCCTATCTCTTCTGTTTTTTCTCTTGGGTCTTTGTTTAGACATCTCAAAGGCATCTCTCAACCATTCCCTTAACTCTGGACTCTACTTAGTGCTTTTGGGGCACTTTGAACTCAGAAGTGCTCAGGAAATCCCAGTACCTTCATCTTTTTGCCTCCTAATCCTCCTGTGCTCCTCTTCTCCAGCAGTACTAATAACTTCCCTCTTTTTCTTTTTTTTTTTTTTTTTAATAACAAATATCCTAAAGGATTAGCCCTAACAGTTAATGTACAACTCCTCTGAGACTCAGCTTCCTGCACACAGAGTGGGCTCAGCTGGAGACATAGACCACTTCGATTTCTCTCTCCTTGGGGTAGAGGAATGGAACAGGCAACCTCACAATTTAGCTCTTTTCCTTGTTATACTGCTCTGTAAGCCTACAAAATGCCATATGGATGGATGCTACCATATGCATTTACTGGCTCTGAAAGCTCCCACACAGGGAAAATGCACAGCTGGTGCTTTTTTAGGGCAGGAGAAACATAGGCAACTTCTATCAGAGAAGAGCACAAATTAATATTAGAGACTTCCCTGTCAGGCAGCTTTAACCAACATGTGACACACTTCCTTCCTTCCTAACGCATGATCTCCTCTGTCTGTCACCTGCTGGGCAAGACCACCCCATGACCAAGAGTATGAAATTGCCATATGGATACAGAGCCTATGAAGCCATCAGTATGCCAGACAGTTGTTCTACTGGCCCAAAATCACAAGGATGCCACCCAACATCAACTCAATAAGATCATAATTGGAAGCCCTTAAGCCACTCATCACTTGGTTACAGCCTATTCTCTTTAGAAGAGAGCACATCTGGCAGGGAGGAAAGGGTGGAGGACTCTGTAGGCTCCAGAAGGTGAGTTTATCAAAGGCAGTAACTGAACAGAGCTACAGCTATTGCTGTCTCTTAGGCTTGTAGAATTCAGAAAGGTATACAGGTGGCATTATATGATTTAAAAGTTAATTAAACTGAGTGACAAACTATAACAGCCCCAGGTGTTTATTTCGGGCTAGCCTGTTTCTACAGCATTTAGAAGGAAAGGACAGGGCAGGGGGGAAATCTAATAAAAAACCTTCTGAGTGTTGCATTAAAAAGTAATCACACTGTTAAATCATCCTGGTTCTGGAGCACTTCTAATACTTTCAAATCATGGCAGTTCTCTCCAGCTCAGGCCCGTTTCCATCGCTGTGCTGCCCTCCATCCCAGACTTGGCAGGTTTTTCCTTTTAAGAACCCCAGAAGAGAGCTGCACAAGCCAGCAGCCTGTGCAGCAGCCCAGGGGCTTTGTGCATAGGCAGTGTCAACAGCTACACCTTTGCCTGAAGGCATGTTAGATCCCTTCTGAGCACTAATGGACTGGTTGGCCCAGCACCATCCCTTCAGCACTGCTCCTGGGCTAGAAGGGAAAGAGGCCCGAAGTGGGACAGAGTGTTGTGTACACAGCGAATGTTGACAAACCACAGGAAAAGACTGACAAACCTCAGGAAAATAAAAACAGTGGATGGAATGTAGAGGAGATGTGAGTAGGGAGGAGCAGAAGCATCCAGAGGGAAAGACTTCTCATCAAAAGGAAAGTTTGGGAGAGATTATTTTTGCATTTTTTATGGCAAATGAGATGAGTAGAAATTGTGTAGGCAAGACTGAAGTACAGAGGTTTCTGTTGCTTCTTGGTAAGTCTCTCAGAATGGGAATGTCTCCTTGATAGGCACAGGTCTGTCCTCAAGACCATGTTGATGGAGAATCCTGTTTTGCAGGACGTATGTCCCACATGCCTGATAATCACCTGACACCAACAGCTGGCTCTCTGCCTTTTCAGAGGTTCATCACCTTTCCTTCTGTAGGTTCAAAAATCTTCTAAAACTTTCAATCTTCAAGGCTGAAGAGCTGTGAATCCCTAGCCAAGCACTATCACCATATAGCATAAATTCCAGTGACATAGCATTTGAGCAAAGCAGAGATGTAAGCCCTAACAGTCAAGGGTGGCATGACGGGGCAAAAAGGAAGAAAGGAGCTTTCAGTATCATCAGTGTTCACCAAGGGCCTCGAGATATCTCAAAAGATACCATGTCTAGATGATGTCTAGAAGAGCTCCTCTGCATTCAAAGGACAAGTCATTTTTCCATAATTCCTCAGGTTAATAAATGACTCCCTCTTCTCCCTACAGCCTCTCCTATTACCAATTCTCAGGCAGCATGCTGGAGCCTCCTTTCACTATTAATACCACTCACTGTGAAATGTAATTACCAGCTCTATCACGAAGCGTCAGGCACATTTATCCACTGTACACACTCCCTGACTCCAGACCACATCACTCACTGGCTGCCTTGTTCTGACAATGCTGTCCAAAGGAAAAGGGGTCTGCACAGGCTCCCAGCTAACTTGGGCCACTTAAGCAGAGCATGGAACTGTTCTGGGGGTCCAAAATGGGTTCAATTAGCAAACACAAAACTAAGAAGCAAAGAGAGATACTTAATTTAATACAGGCTCATAATTTAAAAGCAAAGGAAAGAAAGGTGATAGGCAGAGTGAAGTGTTTGGCTAGAGAAGATAGATGAGTAAATGCTCTAGAAAGCAATTGAAAATGATGGAGTGAAATGAATGGCTCCCTCCTCCAGGCTGACACAAGCAAAATCCCTCCATTGCTTTATGCTTTAACTCTCATCATTATGTTCTGATTAAAGCCAATACAAAAAAGCTCACTCACTGTCCCTTGCTTATGGCTTTCTTCTTCTGCCTCCCTTCTACATTTCTGCAGCCATTTCTAGCAAGCACATTGGACACCCAGAATTCACATTGTTCAATCCTTTGCCATTTGGTGAAGCTGCACCCCTGACAAAGGGCAGCCACTCAGCCGGACATATCAGCTTTAGCTTTATTTAAAAATCCTATTAGTTGGAAAAGAAAATAATATACATTCTTACTGATATCCAACTGACCCTTAGATTGTTTCCAGTTCCATGGGGCTAGAAGCAGCCTTTCCTGTCCTGTCTGAATATCAAGTACATGCTTTGAAGGTGGTACCTTCATTACACTCAATATTCTTGCAGCTGTTCAAAAGCAGGGAGGGTGTGCTTATAATAGGGAAGAGAGAAAAGGTGAATTTTATTTACAGTTGAGTGTTACCACAGGACTATGAACACTGAAATAAACCTAGGCAATAATCAGTATGCTTGAAAAGAAGTGGAACTGGAGCAGGATTAGTTATGTTAACTGCTAATCTGTCACTGTGTCTCCAACTTTTAGCCTCCAGTGTCTAAAGCCAGCTAACGATCTGCACAGCAGTGCCTAGTGTTTTCCTAAACAGAGCCACGGGAAAGATGTCTTCTGAAAAACAAAAGGGGTTCAGAGTTTTCTTCTTGAGCAAAAAAAAAAACAAAAACAGGAAAGGAAAGCTTGCAAAAACTTTCAGGTTCTAAAAAAGCAGAGGATTAAACTGCTGCAGATGAGAAAGGAAACGAGGTAGGCGTCTTCCAATTAAAATAAATCACAACTGTGTGACCTGCTATGGTATGTTTGTCCTAGGTGCACCTCACAGCAACACCCTGAGTAAATATGTGTGCTCCTGAGTATCACAGAGCTTCCTGGAGCCTAGATGGATCAGATGTGCCTCTTTCCACATGACTGTGCTCTTCAATATCGACCAAATGCAACTGGTTGGGGAGAAGAGAAGGAAGCAGCTGAACTTCAAACCTTTCCCACGCTCTCATGATTTTGGTGTCGCTTTCAATAATGATTAATTTGTGGATCATCTTCTTCTAATCTCACACAATAATGATATTTCCTGCTTTGATTCAAGCCTTTTTAAGCATGATGGTGGCAGATGGCAGGCTATTACACAGCCTGGCCACATGGCAATGGCAGCAGGAAGGATTATTAACAAAAATAGTAACCCTCCAAAATCAAAAAGGTGAGGGCCCATGGAAGAGCAATGGGTTTATTTTTACACCTCAAATCAGTTATTTGAATGCATTATGAATGCTGTAAATATACCCAATGGATATAATGAAAATACATTATTAATTTTCACTCATTATTAATGAACTTATAAATTCACAAGTGATGGAGCCATGATGGTGTGAGGGAAAGGTCATGAATAATAACTGGAGATGAATAATATATGCAGAGTTAGCTCACAGGATACTATGCTCATATGACTGTAGTGCCTCATGTTTATTTAACTCAGCAGTGCACTGACTTTTTATTCTTTGCTAGATAACAGCAGGAAGAATTACAGGGACTATAATCTCTATTAATTCAACATAACAGAACAGAATGGACAGCTGATCCTTCTGCAGGGGCTCCTGCTGTCTAACTAATGATAAAAAGCCAGGATCCTCCTTGCTTCTCCATCATGCTCTTCCTCCATGACATCATCTTGCTTCACCTCACTCATTTTCACTGCTGGTAGATGGAGAACATCAGATCCAGAAAGAGCCACAGCAGACCCAAAGATAAACTCCCAAAGAGCCGATGTGGTGTGTGAGGGTGACTAACCTCACATGAATGGAGACATACCAGAACCTCTGGCGATATCTCAGTGTCACAACGGGAAAGCAAGCCATGTGCTGTATGCACATACAGACAATTTTGTTTTGGTTCCATCTGTTAGGACTAATTTGTTAATTATTAAATAGTTAATTCATCATTGCTGCCTGCTTGATCGGTGTTTATTACCCACAGTCTGAGGCAAAGAGACTGCTGTGTGAATAAAGACGGGATTAATTAATCACGAAAAGTTCAGGCAACTACAAACTTGCAGTGGCTGCTTCCAGTCCCTGTCTATGCATCAACAAAAAGGAGGCTGGGGGAGAGGAAAAAAGCATCAGGAATTCAAGTCTTTAAATGTCAGGTTTCTGCCTTTTCTCACAAAACAACCACTTCTGGATGATGGAAAGCAAACTCCATCACTCAAGACATTCACCTCCTATCCAACCAATTCCTTCTTAGACTGAATCCAGCTACCCCCTAAATATGCCATCCCATGCAACAGGCCACTGGCAGCCTGCCTAAACATAGAGGAAAGATCCTGAAATGCAGGAATGCTGAGCTGCAAGAAACCAGAGAAAATCATTCACCTCCTATCAACTGATGCTAAGAGCATACAGGGAAGTGAGAACTTCCAAAGAGCCAAGTATCCAACTCACCAGCTATTCAGTCTTCTAAAGGGAGGCATCAAGGGAAATCAAAGCAAAGAGATGGTAAGTTATTTGCTCAAAGACACTTTTAAGGTTAATGGACAGGCCACAGACAGCAATCCTGCCTCCAGTCATGCAGGCTGAAAAAAAAAAGATGCATCATGTTGGGTTGTGGTAGGAATACACCTTCCCTGTAAAACTTATTCAGCTAGATCTTCAGGAAACTTCAGGTGACATTTTGGTTACCCACTGCGCTGCTACGCCTCTGTGGAGCTGCCTCTTTGCTCCCTCAACTGCTCATGATCAATTTAACAAGTATTTTGTACAAACAGAAGTTTTTTTGCTAAATAAATTAATTATGACAGAGTAAACAAAAACTTTTTAAAAATGCATGTTTTGATGTGATTGCTTCTTTAATTGGTTGGTTTAACATTTGAAATTTAATTTTCAACTTGATTATCCTCACTACAGGGTCAGGCTGCCAGAGACACAAATGGATGTTGAAGCCTGTGGCAGTCTCCATCAGGCCTCCCAATGGAGCCTGCCTGGTACTTTTGCATTCCTCCAGCCCCTTTCCTTCTTTTATTATTCTTATTTAAGAAAGGGAGATCAAATTCAGGCCAACAGCACACGTATGTTTCCCAGCTCTCTATTAGTAATTTTAAAACGAGATGGTGCTCTGGAGCCCTGAGAATCAATCCCAGCTCTGACAACTTCTTCCCTTAATTGCCTGAATGAAATCTCCATGCCATCCCAACTGTCCTTACTCATAAAATGAGTGATGATAACAAGAAGCCAGCCAGGTATGTCAGTCAGTGGATTAATTACGTTTGGGAATTGCTTGGAAGATGAATGATACGAGATGGGACAAACAAAGCCATTCTATTTTCAGTCTGGTGACAGAACACACACAGTATGACGAGCCTGATGAGATGATAACATCTCCAGCTACCTCTGATGTAAGGTGGGTTTGCAGCCTGATCCCTACTAAAGCACAGGAAAGCCATTCTCTGTTCAGCAGAATTACCAAGCTGTTAGTAAAAGCTGCCACAGATTTCCCTTTCCTACTTCAAAAGAGCTCTTTTCACTCTTCTGCTACTTCTCAGTATCAGTATTTGCACTATCAGGTGCTCTGCTCATCAGCAGTATCCCTCATTTCTCATAGGTTGGCAAATCGTGGAGCTCAAAAGAACCATAAGAATCAGCCAATCTAAACTGATGAAAAGCACAAGCTGGTGAATGAAGTGAAGCACTTCTTGCATCAGGCTCATAATTGCTAGCTGACTTAGAACATTTCTTGTACAAGAATATCCCATCTTCATTTAGACACTTCAAAGTGATGGTGAATCCCCCACATACTGAGATAAATAGTTCCAATGGCTACCTACCCCTGTTGTAACAAAAGCATTTCCTTATTTCTAATCCTTCCTGGTTTCTACTTCCAGTATTTAATCTTGTTACGCTTTTGTCCAATAGATTAAAGAGCTCTTCACTAGCCAAAATCTCCTTCCCATATAGGAATTCAGCCTATGATCAAGCTAGTCATTAACCTACTCTTTAGGTTAATTAGAAGGAAATTCTCCAGCCTCTCCCTGGTTTTAGATCCTGAGGTAAGGCAGGAAAAAGCGAGTCTGCCCAGCAAGAATTCCCCCTCTTCTCAGAGAAAAACAGGTTAAAATAACAATGTGGTAAAACAGAGGCACATGTGCCACAGGCTTTATGCTGTTCATCACATCTTTATGTTACTCTTCCTGCCTCCCCTTGTCCTGGTGTAGGTTGATGTAGGAGGTGATTCTGGAAGTTGGTCTCAAGCTGAACTTGCACATCTCATATCTTATTGACCCTACCTCAATGGAAACAGAAAAGGAGGGAGGCAAAGACTGACATGAAAGATTCCAGAGATTGACACAGAAAGAGGCATACTGCTTTTTACCAAGAGGCTGCTAAGTCACCACCTGTCTCTTCTGAAGGCCCTTGGCCAGCTGTTCTCCCAAAGCTGCTTTGCTCTCTCCTGTCTGCATGGTAAATCACCTGCACAGTCATCTCTACCCCTAAAGCTGATAGGAGCTCTTGGATCTCTTCTCCCACTTCTTTCACATGCGTGCCTTCTCTTCACTCTCCTCTTTGCCAAATCACTTTACAGGCTGCTTTCTCCACTCCTTTCTGCTCTTCACATCTTCTCTGTAGGAGGACTTACAGGGCTGGTGCTGTCCTCTGCCTGCCATAAGATACTTCTTCTCTAATCCTGCTCTGAACTAAGGGCTGATTTTCTGCTCTGTTGGTGAAACCTTTTTGGTTCTCAGTGCTGTGAGGTTACATGAACACATATCCTATGTAAAAAACTCCAATCCGGACCCAGCATGTCCTCTTCTCCATTCCAGCCCTTTGCAACACTCCTGTCAAACTGCTCAGCCCTGCCATGATGGTTTAGATGTGAATGGATCTGTCCTCCAACCACTGCTGTAATCACAAACACAAAGCAGCACAACTCCGGGGCAAAACTGCTTTGCTAACAGCAGGATCTCCAAACAGCATCCTCTTCTGTGAGTCACTTGCTGGGAAAGAAAGGTGGGAACAGCTGTGCTGTCACCTCAAGACTGATTCCTCCATACCCACACTGCTTCACAGTCACAGAAACATTTCTTCTCAAGAAGTGTCTCATTCTGACTTGTCTTAACCGTTGTTGGAATTCAATCATCATTGATCACCTCCTCTCTCTGGAGTGCTGCTGCAGATACATCTCGATTTGCTTTAATTTGAGTGGCAATGGAGGTTTTGTCGTGCTTGTGTTGGTGCTGAACAGTAGCCTGCCCCTTGTGAGTGAGCACAATGCCATGCTAGAGATCTGGTGGGAGGAACAGTGAGCACCATGGTAGATACCTGGCTGAGAAGCAGTGAGAGAAATCCAGTAACCAGCAGTAGTGAAACTGGAACTACAGTCCAAGAGGTGCCAGGTCATTTAACAGCAGCACACCCCTCATGAATGAGTTCTAGGTGGAGAGAAGGAGAATCTGCACTGAAGGAGAAAACAGCTGGGAGACAGCAAACAGGCTGAGGGGACTGGGAAGAGCTCACACTATTCCCCTGTTATCCCAATCTAATTTCTGGGAATGAGGCAAACCTGGGAGAAAAGTCTGGGGTCGCTTTGGTGTAAGAAAGCAGAGGGAAAACCAACTTGCCAGCAGACATCAGAGGATGCATTTAGAAAACAAAAATCCTACCATTTGTTTCTTTACTGTTTTTTGGAACCTTGTCCCACAGCCAATAACCCAAGGCTTTGCACATCTCTCTCAGAAGTACTGGAAAATGGTGGCTTTCAAACACTGCTTGGCCCATCTATGGGGCAGAGTCCAAAGGCTGCTCTCTGGCTTTCTCCCCAGTAACTACCCACAGAGCTTTCTCTCTCCACTACAAGCAACAAGCCTAATGCTCAGCACACACACTGCTACCTCCTGATCTATTCCAGTGGTTTAATTTGGAGTGAATTTACTGCTGATGGAAAGGAACTAATGGCAGGCAGCAAGAATGAAATAAGCTGTCCCCAGAAGAAGCATGGTGAGACAGGAGGAGAGCTGGGCTCAGCTGAGCCACGAGGCATGACATGCCCCAGAGGTTAGGGCAGGCTCAAGTCCCCTTCTCTTCAGATAACCAAGGTTAGCATGGTATATCCTAGGTCCCTGACAGTGGGACACAACACTGGGATGGTTTCTGTTTTGTTTATGTATCTACTTTTCAAGAGGAATTAGATAAAGGGCAAAACCCCTTCCCAGAAAGAAAAACTACTGCTCAGTGTAAATGATTTTCTGTCACTTCTGGCCAGGATTCAGACCTGGCCTGGGGACCTCTGGGTGAAAAAAGTCAGGTCTCTATTGACTTGTACTGTGGCAGTGCCAACACAGGCAAGAGACAATTTCTTCCCATCAGTTTGGGTTATGATTTATTGGCACAGAGGTTGAAATTCAATAAAATGAACTTCTCCACCATCACCTCCCAGCAGCTATCTTGATGCTCTGATAATCTCACAAAGACAACCTGGGAAAAACCCCAAAGCCCAGCCCCAGTGAGACCAGAGGCTGTCAGATACATCCGTCTGTGCAACCACATTTTGTAACTGCCTGTCGTGCCAGAAACCTGCCACTCACAAAGGAGGTTGAAGAGACAGAGACCACCCCAGATGCAGAATGCATCTGAAGTCCACGCTGGTGGCACAGCCAAGCCTCTGCAAACTGACCCCAGCAAGTCAGAGTAAATGCAGGAGGCTGTTAAAAGAATTAGCGCATCTCCCACAGAGGCCTTTAGGCAACAGCAGCACTGGGAGAAGAAAGAAATCAGCTCCTAAGAGTTGGTTCTGACCAGTTGTGAGAGGACTCTGGCCATAAATTTAGTTCTATTAATGAGTCACAGCGGTCACATAATCTTCCATTCCATCATTTCTTCCTTCCTAACGGCCCCTCTCGGAGATCTAATCTCAGTAAAATGCTGGAGGAGCCTCTCAAATGGCTGTGTTTTACTGCTGTCAGTCTATCACCGCTTCCTCACGCCAAAAGGCCACAGGGGAATAATCTTTTACTTCAGAGATCAAAGTCCTGTATTAATGACTGGGAGCTGCCACTCACCCTGAGTGCAGGCTGCCCAAGAAACCTTTTGCCTATCTCCAGCCAAAAGCCACGTTTGTTTATAGCAGCAGCATTCATCTGGTCGACGGCTTCCCACTATGGTCATTATTTATTATTTATTTAGTGCCCAAAACACAACAGGTATTTGTGGAGACATGACAGAGGCAGAGTGCCTTCTCTGAAAAGCCTTCAGGCTGTTAATAATAAAAAAAGAGATGCATGGGGCTGCATGGACAAGCAGGATAGGTTTGCAGAGATAAAGGACTCAGTTGCTCCTCACCACTTCTGTTCACAAAGCTTTTATACAGCTTTCTATAGGCATGTAACACATGCAGTGAGATGGTTCTTCTTTTTGGATGTAAAATAGGAGACTGAAGGGAAAAAAGGTACAAGTGGCTGTAGGGACTCCAAAGAGAACAAACATGTGGAGAGACAGGAAGGATAGGGAGCCTGAAGACTCTTCCAAGCTCTCCTTGAGGCACTTGGCAACGTTAATAATGTCCAATTTTCCTCCAGATCCAAGGTTCTCCATACAAATCCAGAACATACACATCCTGCCTGCTGCACTTGACATGAGACTGGCTGATAGTAAAATTTGCCAGTTCTCATCCAACAGCTGCAAAGCTGTGTTCTGTGACCTCTTTCCCATGTCCCAAAGACAAAGGAGTGTGAAAAAACACCTAGAGGACTATTGAACTGGCACAGCCTTCCCCAGAGAGCAATCCATGCCTTTGGACTCCATGCAAATAAGAACTTAATTTGAAGCTCTCAAGTAGGTTTTAATTTATGTGCTGAAAAGTGCTTCAGCAGAAATTCAAAAGTATCTTTACTTTACATGGGGTGGTGGTCTTCAATCTGTAGCTGAACAGACAACAAATATTTAAGGTAAAGTAAGCTAAGAAGAGTAAGGCAGTTGTGACTGTAGGTCTACATCCACCAGAGTTCATATCTCCACCAAGAAACATTTAGATATCTATGAACTGAAAACAGCTTCCACAGCTTACAGCACAAGATGTTCAGGCTCAGAGAAAAGCCACCAATGGGAGGGAAGAGGTGCCTTTGGACAGCCCTGCAGTAAGACATAGCAGTACAATTCCTGGGTTGCCTGCGCCCCAGCAGTGCTCAGGAAGGGTACAAAAATCAACATTTCCAATTGTCTCTTAGGCAACTCTATCATCTGTACCAGTCATCTGAACATTTCCAACATTTATACAGACAGCTCAGGTAAATACAATCTCTGTATGTGTTAACAAGAAAAGGATTTGAATTTAGAAAGGCAGACTGGGCTTTACTGGCAGCCAGAAGCACACATCTGGAAGCCACAAGATTAAATAACTCCAAAAACTGGGCTTCTATAACGGAGAGAGACAATATTATTATTTGTATTTTGGGTTACAATACAGCATTACAGGCACATGCAATCTGCCCTGTGTTTGCCTGTGGTCTAGAGCTGTCTGTTAAAAACTATTTCAGAAAATATTTTGCACACTTGAAGACTTCTGGCTGAGTGCAGACCCAGCAGAAAGGGCTGAGAGAGGCCACCTAGCCTTTAATTTAGAAGAAATATGATGTGGACTGACACATTAGCAAAGGCTAAGAACAAGCAGTAGGTAAATCTGAAGGGTTTTGACTTTTCTGAAAATGCCTATAATTATCATTGCTTTCTTTTTTTGACTTCTTTGCAATGTTAGCATGGTCTCCCTATATATCACTTCCCAGCAAGATTCCCATCAGAGCTGCATCTTCCAGATGAGAAGCTGGGGAACAGGATGCATTGGACACCAGAAGAACCTGCTGCAGACAAAGGCTGCTCTGCCTCTTCTCTGTGTGTGTGTGCCAGAGGACTGACTCTCCACAAAGCACAAATCCAGCAAAAAGAGGCTGCTGTACATGAACAGGAGGGTGAGTTTATCCAGAGAAGGTGTTACTTCTAGTGGGATGAGGCAATGTGCATGGAAAGCCATCTGCTGGGAAGGAGCAACGTGCCTGGCCTCTTGAGGATGCTCTCTCCTGTTTGCCACTGTTCTCATCTCTCTGCTGGACTGGTTTCAGACAACTGCCTTGCACTGGCCACCACTCCACAGCAGCATCAAAACCCCATCATTTCTAGTCCTCTCTAAGATCCTTTACGTGTTCTCTACCCAGTGATTCTCATTAATTCATTCAGATGGCCAAATGTCTACTGATCATGCTGTCCTCCAGCCTGTGTGTGTACAGCTGCCTCCCACCCTGCCCTCTCCATGGTCATTACAAGCAGCATGTCCTGACTCAGGGGACAAGCCCAAGATCAGCGATGTTAAGAGCCCTGTGACCACGCTGTCTCTGTGACCTCTCTGCTTGCACATAGAAACAAGCAGAGGAGGAAGAATAATGAAACAGAAAAGAAAGGCACTGCTTGCAGAAATTGTATTGCTTCTGCTCCAAACATTAAAGACAACAACCCACAGTACTCCCCTGGGGACACATTCCAAATCCATACACAGAGTCATGGACATTTCCTGGATAAAAGCTTCCCTGCCTGGGTTCATTTCAACTCTAACAAGATTCCTGCTTTAGAGAGAGACACTGAGCCAACAGAAGGCAACTGCAGGGCTTAATGGATTTGGGAAGAGCTGGGAGATTGCTAGTCCCTGTGAGCTCTCCAGTCCTCCCTCCCAGCACACCATCCTGTGAGGACAGCCAGTCTTTGTACCAGAAGGCCCTCTCTGGTATGCATGAAGGGAGGCTAGGGCTATGCACATACATCTCAATCCTATGGAAGAGAGAGGATAACGAGCACTGGTGGTAGTACTTAATGCAGGATACCATAATGCCAGACAAAACTGAGCATTTAGCAATCTTGCTCTAAGAGAGCAGCGTGACCTTTCCTCTGTGCCTGGAGATATCTAGCACGGCACAGTTTGGATGAAGAGGGTTTGTAGAAAGAGAAAACAACAACAACAAAAATCCCAGTGGTCTTCACTGACAAAAGCACATGCAGAAGGCAGAGGAGCAGCAGAGAAATTTCATGCCTTGATGCAAAGACTGCATTTAAATAACATACAGCACCACATTTCCCTCCTGGCTCCACTACATTGCTCATTGAAAGAAATCCATATGGTTAACCTGGCAGGCAGAATGTGTCTCTGTGATTTTCAACGAGCTAATGGGAGCCAGGAACCTTACCTGTATTTTGGAGGACAGCAGTTCCCACCCATCCCAATATTTGTCTAATAAAAGGTCAGCCCATTATATGGCATCTATTTGCAAAATTAAGAGCCTCTCTCCAACAGCTAAATGCTTGCTTTAAATTTGGAATTACTGTAATTAAAGTTACATTGTGCTCAGATTGGTGCCAATCACTGCAGAGCTCCAGGCACGACCTGCCCGTTCCCAGCGCCGTGCGCCTGGGCGTCCCACTCCATTAGCTCCAGGGAATTAGCTGTCATTAACCAAGAGATGCACACTCCTTCGTGTTGTCAAACCGCAATCAAGCGGGTCACAGGTGAAGAATAAATACTTTCAGAACAAGCCCAATTACACCATTTACATTTCATTACAGAACCTGTTTAATCCACTGATGGGCTCCCAAGTTCTTCTGCCTAATAAACAGCATTTCAGAGGAATTAATAGGCCCTGCAAAACATGCTAATTACACTCTTTTGCATTGCATTTGCAATATTGATTTTAAAGTTGCCACTTCCCCCTCCACTCTCCTTCCCCAGCCCCAAAGCCTTAACTTTCAGCAAAGTACACTCAAACCAACCTAATTACTGGCAAGTTTAGAAGCTAATGCATCTCCCTTGTCAAAGCTCCGTTCCGGCCAAGGCCAACACGCAGGGAGGGATTTTCACATCCATAACTTGTGCAAGTTCCTCCAGACGACCACTGGAAACAGCTGCTGAATAGCAATTACAGGCAGAGAGCAGGCATCAGCAGAGACTTTGCCATAGCAACAAGCCTAGCTGGACCCGCTCCCCAAAGACACCGCCTCCTCCCAAAGACCACAGCAGCGGAACGGGTACGATGACAACACAACCACTGCAATCTCATTTTGATTTGAAACCGAAGCTTTGATGCTCTCCTGGGCACTGAACTGTTTAAAAAACAAAAGGAAAGTTTATTTCAAATTGTGGGCCTCAGCTAAACCATTCAGAAGAGAGGAGCAGATCAGACACGCTCATGAAACAGCGTCTGGCTTTTTATTCACCCTGGCTGTCTTGCCCAGCTCCCGCCACCAGCTTTCTGTTCTTTACCTCCTCTATGTGCTCACTCTGTCTTCTTCACTTCTCTGAAAACCAGTTGCTTTATTCAGTGGGTTTCATTTCCAACCTCTGCCTTTCTGCATTGGCTTGGTGCCTGTCAGTTACCATTGTGGTTTTAGCCAAGGCTCATTGACAGCTATAAACACTCGGAGGAGGAGATGGAGAGAGGGGCTGCAGTGTTTGTCATGTTCTTCCATAGCACCTACAGACTCTTTAAACAGAGCCAGCAATAAAGGACAACAACCTGCTGTGTTTAATTCCTTTGCTAACAACAAAGCAAGGAAGAAAAACCAAAGGAAGCCACTGCTTGGCTATCAGAAGATGGTAAGATAAAGAGCAGCCATGAGCTGAAGTGACAAGGGTGAAAGGAGGCACAGTCACGTCCGACGGGACCTTCAATAGAAATGGCAGACAGTAGAAGGGATCTCACAGAAAACAGACGTTGGTCCAGACAGCTGTTTGATGAAATGGCACATGGCCTCAAGAAACGCAACAGAAAGGGCTGATACCTACTCCTGCATTTACTGCTGCCCCTCAGAAATTTTCCCCAGTAGCAATACAGGTTTTGAAGTGAATGGATATGGAAGCAAATGCTGCAGAAATGGACATAAGGAGCAGTCAAAGTTTAATGAAGATGACCCATACTGCTCAGCTGTATGTCTCTTCACTAGGAATCTGGGCAGATGAAAGAGACCATGTCCCCACCTGCACCAAAGAATAGGACAAGTACAATCCATGGCCAAAGATTTCATCTCCTGTGTATCTACTTTACAAGAATGCTCATCCAGAAGCAAGTTATTGCACCAGTCAAAACCGTTTCTGTTAGCCCAATCATCCATGTAATCCTCTTTCTGAAGTCAAGACCAGGTGCTCCTCAGTGCCCCAGGTAACCCCCAGGTGCAGTAGCCATCCACCATCTGGTCAAAGAAACAGCCCACAAGCTGCCTCACACACTCTTTGCACAACATGAGAAGATTCCACCCCTGCATGCCCACACCTCTCTCATCACCTTGAACAAGAACATCTGGCATGCAGGAGGCAGATGTGGAAGCAACACATGCAATAGGCATCCAAGACATGTAGGAAGGTTGGCTGGCATCTTGTACCATTTTATAACATAATTATCATGGGTATGGGATTTCTTTTGCCTCTCAAGAGATTCTGGAGGGATCTACAAACTTAAAATGCTAAAATAATACCAAGGGATCTCCTTCCCCTCATAAGCACCAAACTGAACTAGTTATTGTCTAGGAAACACTTCTGAGGTATCACACTACTACTACTGCTGCCCCTACACCACCTACCAACGCTAGCACAGGCTGCAAAGGTGCAAAGGAGACAGAAATACCAACCAGGTTTTGTTAAACTCATAGGTGTGGGGAACTTCAACAGGTACAATGCAATTGTATGAGTATTTGTCAAGAACTACCCTTACTCTCATAAAAATGCCACAAGAAATCAAAACCTACAAGCAGTTCTATGGCTCTTCTGCAGGGCAGACCCTTAGGCAATGCAGCATCTCCTGACAGCGTGCCTTGTCCATCGCTGCCTCAAACAAGGGTGCTTTTTAATGACAAACCTTCACCACAGGTTTTTTTAAAGCAGGGCTAACCCAGCCTAGCCCAGCATAGTTTGCAACAGCAGAAGAGATCACAGTACAAGGAGAGTTTGCAACAGAACAGCTAAGGCCATCTCTAATTTAAAGTGATAGAAAAGCAAATGGAGAAAAAGATACAGCCAACTATTTGAAGCTTAGCTCTTCTTAATCATCTACAGAAAGCAACAGTTCACTCTTGCCATCTCATTGCACAGGTAAGATTAAAGACAGGCAGGAGATTTTTACCCTGTAGTTACAATGATTAATGTTTCTAAACAGACATACAGTTTGAAAGCACTATTACAGGAAAAAGAAAAGTTGTTGCTTCATATTCTCATCCCACTGTTTTCCCTGGGCATTGAGCCAGTGACTGAAGAATGAGGGAAGTTGCTATTTAGAGAGGTATCTTGAATTGCAGAGTCTGGTAATGAACATGACTTGTTACATTCCTCTTTGCTAAAACCAGGGGCAAATGAAAAAGGCATGGATGAGTGCTCTGCTGAACACTCTGTCCTCAATCAAACTCGGAGGAGGAAGGCTGGTGATAGGCTTGTGACAACTGTCACTCCATCCCAGTTTCCCTGGTGGCATGAGAACAAACTTCACTCCTTCATTGCCAGCAAAGAACCAGAAGCTGCTCGGCACAAGTTACCTTTCCTGTCTGTTGCTGTCAAGGAAGATGCAAGAAGCTCATTCCACTGAATTCAAAGAGCAAGACACACCAGCTTTCACTTTTTATACAAGCTATGAGCTATATAAAGCTACCAGTCTCCTAATTGTGACACAACACATATCCCACAGGGGATCATGCTGGGAAAAGAAAAGGTGTGAGCTTTCATGAAGCCAATATTCCTTCATCATCAGTTGCTGCAATACTTCTGAGAACAATCCCTGCCAGACCTGGGGTGCCACGTTTGTGCTGGCTCCTTACTAGGAGGCACAGGAAATAGTTGGAAGAAGTTCCTGCAAAACCAACCTGAGGTCTGCCTGGGCATGGTGGGTTACTCTCAGTTCCTATTGTACAGTATCATACCCCTATGTAATTTAAATAGTTCACTGTGGGAAATGAAAGGAGAAGCAAGCCCATAGGTTTTGTTTCTCTCAGTCTCAGAACACTGATACTGTGAGTTGCTGCTGTAAAACCTCTCAAAAAGAAGCCTAGTGTGACCTCCTGCACCGAGGGCTTCCTGCTATTATAAACTGTGCAAAACAGCATGCTGTGTCCTGCCCATGAGGCAGACAGACAACAGACTGTGGTCTAATTAGAAAAGACATGCTTCCCACATTCTCCATAGCACTGCCTCAGCCTACAACAAAGGACAAATAAATAACAGTCAGGGCTAATAAGCCCAGAATCATAAAGGAGGGAAAAACCCCCAGAAATTGGATCTACTCAGATCTCGTTTATGTGATCATGAAGAACGTGTGGTAACAACTGTGAAGACAAACAAACAAGTTCCTCTTCAGCAGACTCAAACGTGTTCCACCTCAACAGACTGTGCCAACCCCACGGCATTTTTCTGCATTTCCAAACTAATAAGAGGCACCAACTGCCACAGGTGATTAATTGGAGCATTTGAGCAGCACAAGAGGACCTTCTCCATTTCAACGTGCCAGAGAACTGTAAAAGGACATGAGGAGAAAATCAATTCGGGGAGCTGGAGAGAACAACCCAGCAGTGGTGAAGATGGCAAGGCCGGCACACACCACCAGGGATGGCCATATCAGAGATGTGTTTATGATGTTCTTGGGATAAAAGGTGTTACAGGTGGTAACCAGAAGTTTCATGTCCATTACCTGCATGGATCACAGCCAGTCATTACAAAAATCCTGAATTTAGAGCCCTACAATTTTGCATCCCTTTTCCCACAAGAACAGTGACAGTAGGAGCCACCATATGGGATAAGACATGAAACAACTTTGCCTTAGCTTTGCTGATTGAACAGGTCTAATCAGGCTGAACCTGGGACCCATCTGCTGACCTCTCTGATCAGAGGCTATGTAACCAAGAAACTTTACCCACGAGCTGGCAGGGCCATGGGCATGCACCGTGGGGAGGGAGAATCATCTACACACTGGCTCCTCAGTCCCTTCAACACTGCTCTGAAGAAAATCCCTTCAGCTCTGTCCTGCAGAGATCAGCATCTGGGAACAGCAAGGCAATGCCTTGTGTTGCTGCTATCTCAGAGTACTGATCAGCCCAGAATATGCTTAATTTGAATCAGAAGCAAACTTATTTATTCTAAAAGAAACAGCTGCACATTGGAGAGACTTCAAAAGACTCAGTCCTCACAAGATGCTGCTCAGCTCTCAAGGACCACTGGACATTGCCTGCTCATGGCTGCAGTGTTTGAGAGAAGGAGCAACCTCACTGCAAGGCTGTAGAGCCCTGGCTCTACAGTGAGAGAGCTCCAGGTGATGGAGCTGGATTTGCTCTGCCTCAGCTTCTTCTGCACTCAAGAAAGCTGGCCAAGAGAAGCTGGTCCCAGAACAATTCTGGTGGCGTGCCAGAAAGGAGGCAGACCTGGGGAGGTATGGGCACATGACCTGAAGAAACATAATCCCTGTTAACACGCACTTTATTTCACCCCAAAAGCAGGCTCAGCACCACAGCACAGGCTCAAAACCCTTCAGCTTTTGTCCTCTCCACCTGTGGGTGCATCAAAGCACCAGCCAGAGGCCTGCAAGCTCAGAAGGTAGAGATCCAAAATGGAAAAGGTGCAAGAAGCACCAAGGTAGCAGATTACAGGACAAGCCTTGACCTAAACTTTGGGTAACATCTTTGCATCCTTGTCCTGTGCTGAGCCAGCTGGTTAGGGTGCCTGTCCATGCCAGATATGTTGATTGCTTTCCACAAACAGCTTATCCGCAGAGAACTGGACTAAACCCAAACTCATTTCACTTGGGTCACTGACCAAGAAGGCAGGACATAATGACTTCTCATCTTTATCTGCACAGGCTGGATCCAAACCAGTCATCTGTAGTACCATTGGAACTCCCCAGTTTCACCCTATCTCCTCAGTTAAAGGACATCTCCTTCCTGTTGACACCCCCCTAGTGACTGTTAGAACCAGCAGCACTATTTCTCTGCAATGCCTAAAGGAAAATTCCCCTTTCATAGGCTCAGTTATAGAGGAAAATCTCAGCATCTGCACATGTGAGTCAGCTATTCCCCTGAATCCCAACCACCTTATCTGCAGGAGCTGGTTGGGAAAGGCAAAATCAGAAAGACAAAAAGGGCTGTCCCCTAAATAAAAGCATCTCTAAATGGGAGAGGGAAGAGGGGAAGGGAGAGAGGGGAAAGAAGAAGAGAAGAGAAGAGAAGAGAGAAGATTTAGCTTTGTAAGGCATTAACAAGCATAGCAATATACAGCTTCAAGGCTATGCAGCCAGGTCAGAAAACCCTCCAGAGAGAAAGAACTAGGCCACAAAACCCTGATGTTAGCTGCTAGAATCTGCCTGTGTTATCTGAAATTTGTGGGTGAGGTCCCTCTGATGGCTGAGCCAGCTGGTTGCTCTCCTTCACACAGGTATTTACACGTCGATGGGCTGTTAGAAGCAGCTCTGAACTCTCCAAGAGAAACATGAGACATGACCAGGACACCAAGCGCTGCAGGCGGTGCCTCTACCTTCCTGGAGTCGACAGACTGCGCTGGGTCTGCGCAAGAGGCACCCATTGATCTGACAGCCAGCATCAGGCTGGGGCCTGGAGAGGATCTCTGTGCTCATCTGTGCAGAATCTGCAAATCTGGAGAGCAGCAATGCATGTTCTGCTCTCTCCTGGATTCACTGATGCCCGTGGTACAAGTGCTTGCTGCTGGCCTATTTATTTCTGCCTGTAAAACATGTGTGCTACAACTCCAGCACGGTGAGAGACAGCTTTGGCAGACAGTTTTATGGAGGAAAACTCTTTGAGGTTATTCATCTCTACCTTCCTCAAGGGAAATCATTTCAATATTATGAGCAACAACATTACTGAAGAGAACATGCAAAAACCTGGAAAATGCTCCATTTTATCAACAGAAGCAAGGTCATCCAAATCCAGAAATGACTACATTCAATATTAATATCTCCCTTTCTCCAAGCAGGGTCTGAACCTCTCAGTAACCATTCATCCCCAGAGAAATGTTTTCCAGTAACTTTGATGTGAATTAATTAGGTTTGCAGAGCTAGTAAGTGCCATCTGCCTGCCACAACACTGCCCAAGTCTCTCTGGAACAGGAGAGGATGGGCCACCTCATCTCACACTGCCTGCTGCACCAGCACCCACTCCTGAATCCTCCACAAGCACCAGTCTGACCAGGAACAATTCACCAGAGCACAACAGCAAAGACAAAGGTGCCTCCTTTCAGACACTGGCAACTATCTCATTCAAGACCCAGTTTATTCTCCTTTCCAGGAACTCTCTTTGTTTCAACTGTTCCAGCCCTAAGCTTTTGCGTACAATGTTTTAATGAGGTCCATTCCATTGATGCAAAGG
This sequence comes from Galbula dea, assembly GCA_013399015.1. Taxonomy (NCBI): domain Eukaryota; kingdom Metazoa; phylum Chordata; class Aves; order Piciformes; family Galbulidae; genus Galbula; species Galbula dea. The sequence goes on along the minus strand of VWZX01009189.1, from coordinate 1,311,862 downwards.
GCACATCAACCACACTTGCTCCATTTATTTCTACTTGGAGCATCCTGCTTTTCAAAGAGTTTGAGAAGATCTATTATGAGTCCAGCCCCAATTGGTAAACAATGTTGAAGGCATTTTAAGGACAGCATGTACAATAGTGAAAAATGAAGGTACTTTGAAAAAATTCCCCTTTGCTTATTTGCCAGCTAAGGAGAGAAAAGCCAATGCCAAGCACAGCCAATCTGTCCTAGGGTGTTCAGAGAGACAGTCCTTATGCCAGGGCATCCCTTTTTGCCTTCTCATCCACCTAAACACATCCCATCCATTGCTTCCCACCCTCACCTGGGCCCCGGGAACACTTCCAGTGGCTCTTCTCCAGCAGTGCAGATGCAGCAAAATTCCCAGTGCTGCAGGATCATCAGGTAAGCTGCTGCCTTGGGTTTGTCTCTCATTATAAAATGTCCTGAATTTTGTACTTCTCTCTCACTAGAGGCAAGGTTATGTTGTTGAGTTGTCTTCCCCTTGTAAATATTTGCTGTTGAAATATTTCCAGTGTAAAAGTTCTCTAAGGGGAGAGAGGCTGATGCTCTGTTGTATTTGATACTATTTCTTGTGTCTTCCATTGTCTTTCCCTACTATTTTTATAGGTACTTTTAGGAAAGACTGGATGCTATTCTGCAAGCAGAAATGCAAAGATAAGAAAGAAGAAAGGTAAGACAAGCTAAACTTGGAGAGTCAAGCCTAAGTTTGGGAGATCTAGGCTCACTTTCTTACTGTGCCAGACTCACTGCATGACTCTTCTGCACATCAAGCAAGGGTTTAACAACCTTCTATGACAAAGGCACAGCCACACACCCCCACTATCAGACTCACAAGGTTTTTCACCAGTAAAGTCTAAAGAAGAGTTGTTAGCATCAGCCTTTGGCTGCCCCAATTGTCTTCTGGAGCATCATCTAATCCCACCTCACACTCTGCTCCATCCCTTCCTTCTGTGAACTTCTATATAACAGCTGAAAAATGTGACGAGCCTAACTTTAATCATGTTCTAACTCGGGTCGGTATCATTAATCTTGCAGCCACTGATGGGTAATTTAATTAGGGTGCATTTGTAATGAATTACAATAATCATTTAGTGCTATTGTTCCTAACATGAGCAGAGGGGAGTCAGAAAACTGGCATAGTTGATCTTCTTAATTACACTCACACACTACACAAGCCAACCCCAGCCCCAGCCTTTCACTGCTGGTTTTAGAGATAAAGGAACACGAGCACCAGGGATCCCGCACACCGAGCCTGACAAACTTCTCTGAGCATGTTCCCCACCAGCAATCAGCCACTACCAGGTCTGCAAAACAGGACCTTTGATGGAAGAGCTGCCAACTCTAAGCAAATAGGTCAGAGCTGAAGCAGAGAGAGAAATAAAAAGTCAGGATAGAAACTGTGCTTCTTACGTTGTCCTTCTCACCACCTGTGAACATTTGATACAGATATTAAGTCACAGCCAGACACTCAGTATGAGTGAATAGGCACATTGTAAGTGCAGAAGTATCAAAACAACATTAAGGTTGGAAGAGACCTGTGAGACCATCAAATCCAACTGTCAACCTATCACCACCAAGCCACTAAACCGTGTCCCTAAGTACCACCCAACTGAAGGACTGGATTTGTTAACACATGCTCACTTGATGATGGTTGTATAGTCACACAAAAGCTATAGGCACATGAAAGGCTACAATCACTAATGACAAGGAGAATAATTTGTCCCAGAGCTTTAAATCCATCTCCACAAGACAGAGTCTGAAATTTCCAGCCAAAAATGTTAGTCTCTGGTCAGCTCCTTCACTGCTCTGTGCAGGATGCATGGCACCAAATGCATGTATTTATTTCAGACATGACTTCAGTCTGCAAAATAGAAGCAATCTGTTGCTGTGGCTGAGAGCCAGCCCATCTCCTCCCTATCTCCATGCAGAACATGCAGACTCCATCATGCACATGTTGTGCATCCCACTTCTGGTGGCCAGCCCAACCTGCTTCTGAACTAAACCGCTCCAAAGAGCTGCTCAACTTTTGTTAGTCTCACTGAGGTACTTTAAATGCAACAGCTCTTATGCATAGAACCAAAGGAAAGCAAGTCCTATGTATCTCCTCCAAGAGGGTGGTCAGGACCTCTCTCTGTGTATTTTGGACATTGGTCTGCATTCCAAAACACATTTGGGTTTCCAGACCTCAGTGTAAGCAGGAGGAGTAGCTATGCCCTCCCAGAACTGGACACCCCAGTTCTGGCACTTTCCTATGGGGAGGCAGAAGCAGGTTAGATCCTTTAAAGGACAGAACAGAAAATCAGGTCAGTGTCCTAAAGGCAACATGACCTTGCCTTTCCCCTCCTCAAACATATTTACTGAGGCTTCATAGCAACTCCATCTGAATTGACTAAACCTGCTAAGTGCTTTTTCCTGATTACTTTCACGTTCCCACACACAGGGAATTTGCTGTCAAATGAAAGGACTCCTGGGCAAGGCAAAACACTGGATTTTGGCAAACCTCTTTTTTTAAATAAAGGCTTGAAAAGGAGCTTATCATTTGGACTGGCAAGCCATGCCTCTGTGCCAGCAAAATGAGCATGGAAAATCATGAAATACATGTGCAAAGCCTCTGTGGCAGGGTAAGATGGTAAAGGAAAGAATTTTATGTGACTCGGGGCAGAGGATAGCTGTGCTTCTGTCATGTGGTAGTGCTCTTTCCAAGAGTTAACAAAATCCTTGGATAAAGTGCTGGAGAGCAGTGAACAGAAAACAGGGAATGGTCTGGAATATACAATAATGCCACCTTTTTAATTGGTGGCTTATATTTATCTGAAATATTGTGCACTTTATCTAAGATGAGCCCAGGAGACTACTGAAAAGCACTAGAGAGAGCAAAGCAAGAGGCTTTCATAAAAACCCCAGAAATTCTGAGAAAACTCTATGAAGGGACAGAACCAAGAGGCTCATAAAATAGATCTATAAAATATCAAGATTGTAATAAAGGAAGGAGGAGCACTGCTATTCATTCTCAAAGAGGAGAACAGGAAAGTACTCAACTGAAAAAATAAAATTTAAGGACTTTAATTTTCATGCAACATATGTGTTAATTAACCTGTGCAACCACTGCTGTAGGGGAGCAGAGGCACAGAATTTAATGCAAATTAGAACAGACAACAACATCCCATTTTCTAAATGGATTTCTGCCATTTCCATTTTGCTTTCAAGAGCGGGAGGTGGTCAGAAGAAACCTCCTTTTAATCACATTATTAACAATGCAGTGTCTGATCAGCATTTCATTAATGTTTTCCCCAGTCGAGAATAACTTCTGCAAGCAGCAGCATTCACAGCTGGTAGCTCAGATGGTGAAATGCTGCTGAGTTACTCTTTCTGGGCAAGGTCTTGCCCACTCTGCCCCTGCTCTGCTTTAAGGGCAGGGTAGGACCAGGCTGATTGTCCTGTCCCTGCTGCCATGCACTAAGAGCTGCTGTAGGAGGGGATGGACACAGTGGAGAGATATGCAAAGGCATTCATAGCTTAACTTCATAACACCCTGCCAGTCGTATTGCACTTGAAGACTGGGACACTGCCAGAGACACACTGCAACTTAACACAAAGTTTCAGGCAGACTTGTTACCTGCTCCCATCCCCTCCCATTATGAAACTTGAAAAAAAACAGGGGGAAAATATTCTATTTAGTGTTGGGTTGCTCGCCAAATGCAGAGTCAGCATTTTTGATATGTACAATCAGCACTTCTTTGTCAGTCACTTTTCTCCACCTGCTTTCATGTAGTGAGTTTTATTCTATGATTCTGTGAGTGAAAAGGATAAAATACTTTTTTTTTTCCCCTACCAAAATGATTGCAAAACCAGTTCAAATTATTGGAGGGATGCAGACACAGGTGCATCTCTCAGCTGCAGCACTTGATGGTGGGGTTACAAGCTGGCAGTGTCACTTTTCGGCTGCAGCACCTCTACTGCTGCAGCTCTCTGCCCTATGACTTTCCTCCACTCTCAACTTTGTGAAATCCTGACTGTTGAGAGCTGACATCACTCTATCCTCCTCTCTGCTGGAACTGATATATTTCAGACATGCCCTGGTAAAAGCACAGAGTGCTCATGAGTGAGATGTGCTATCCCAAGCGTAATTCTCCCTTTGTAAATAAATTGTGGCCACAACCCAGTCTAGGTGGGATGGCTGAGAAGCAGCTGATATTTGAAATCTCACCCATAGCATGAAAATAGTCTTTAATGAAGTGTGTGTGTGAGGAGAAAAGAATTGGCTGCAAAATAACAAGTGATAACCATTGGAAAAACAAGCGAAGCATATGCGGGAGGAAACTCCATTAGAGCACCAGCCATGCAATTAAAGATGGATGTGGTAAACTCGTGTGCAAGCAGTTCACAGTGCTGCTGTGACCCACAGCCCCATTAGCTCTGGAGCAAGGGTAAGCTGATTAGCTCTGGAGAAGGATGATGGCAGAACTCATCAGCTAAGCATGTTAGCTGCCACACAAAGTTGGTGTACCTTGGAAGCTCTGCAAAATGATTAGCTCGGGGTGGGAGGAGGCAGCAGAGCCTGTTACAGTAGATGAATAACCCAAAGCAGTCATTGTGTGGGCATGAGCTCCACGTACAGATAGGCTGCCTGGGCTCTGGCTGCCTAGCAAAGCTGGGGAGGGGTCTGCCTTGGGTAGGGTGCAAGGGAAAAAGACACCCACTCCTGATCACGGTGCATCTGCAACCCTTCAAGCCTGTGTCTTGGTTGCAGCTGAGGTCTGCAGCTTTCTTGCACAACAGAACTAAGCCCTCATGGTCTGCAAGTCCCTCCTAAATCCCCGCCTGCCATCCCTGAGCAAGCTGTGATCCACACCATGAAAGGGTGGGGAGGCAGATGCTGTCCCTTTGCTAGCCCAGGACAAGTGCCACCAACTCTTCTCAAAACACCTCTTGACCACATTTATTTATAAGGCAAACCAGAAGAGCAGGATAATTCAGCCCAGTGAAAACTGACAAGTTTTCTTCTATCTCCATTCAGTCTGCATGGTGATGCCCTGCAGTCATCAAGAACACTCCTTTCTCATTTGGGAAACAATTCCCAAAGAGGAACAGCTCTAAACATCTCTCTTCTGTGATGAGACCCTGCTTCAGCCATCTCACTGGGAATATGACCAACACTTTTTATATTTCTATACAGTAAGGAAACCATTTTGTCCTATCTTAAAATTGTTCATAGAGCTAGTTACAAGCTGCTTCAGCCCTCTGAAAACTGCACAAACCTACTTCCCCTTGATCTGCCTGCCCACAAGGTCAGGTCTTCCTGCAAGTTCACTATGGCTGAAGCCTTGTACATGGCAGTTTCTGTTTACTGGGTTGGTTTTCTTTTTTCTTTTTCCTCCACAAAACCAAGACTGAGACAAGAATATAAAATATTAAAAACCCAAGGAAAATAGATGTTAAAAAAGCTTTAACCACGAACTCACAGATTGTTTAGGCTGCATGTGGCTATAAGAGCGTAGCAAATGTCTGTAAGGGTGGAGAAAGTCAATTCCCTAGGTACAACCAAAGAGGAAGAATATGTGTTTTAGCTTGGCACTTTCTAATTTTGAAGAGCCTACCTGCAAAAGTTCATTGTGAATGCATGGAGATGTCTTATGCATTCATTAAGTCTGTTTGGCTAATCTGCTTTTACAGAAAACTAAAACAGATTCATAAACTTCCCCAAACCGCCCCAGCATTGCCAGCGTTCTTCCCTTTCTGAGAAGCTTTGCAAGACTTGATTTGATTAAAAACCTTCCTTAAATTTTCATCTCCTGAAGTCAAGGTAGTAGATGGCAATCTTTGTTTTTGTTTCAAAATAAAGAAACTTCACAGTTGCAGAGAAAACATGATGCAAGTATAACCGACAGCTCAAAACCAGATGGCAAATAAAATTATCTCAGAGCATATTGTTATTTTTACATTGCATTTACAGTTTTCAACACTCCTAGTTGGCAATACTGCTGTCCCTCATTTTATGTAGGTTAAAAGTGAGAAGCAGCTGTCTGCTCACTTCAAAGTCAAGTATTTACCCCCAGGTAGGATCTATTTATGTGCATTTAACCAACTATTTATAGTCATTTGAAAACAGAAGGTTTTTATGAATAAGGCTGGCACAGACTTCACTATAAGTGTTGATAACACCTTCTCTCTTCTCCCATTGGACCTTCTCATTTGATAACCCCTTTGGTAAAGATGAGCTGGCACAGTGGGATCTGAGATATTAAAATTTCTTAGAGCAATGCCTCTACTTCCCCAGTTGCTTTTCTGCTGCTTGTAGCAATAAATCTTCCAGTCATGCAGTAAGGCACCAAGGCACTTATTACTTTTATTAGATAGGCTACTAGGGCTTTGGGAAGCATTAATAGTCCATCAGAAGAGACACTGACACCAATCTCCAGGTACTTGAGGCAGAACGTCTCTGTGCAAGGGGGGTGGTGATGAGCAGAGGATGAATGCTTAGCCAGATGAGATAGAGTGTCACCCACAGACATAATCTCCCTTCATCCCACGATTTTATTCTCCCTACTGTCCTTTCTAAGAAACATGACAGTCACACAGTGAGATTTCTAAAATGAGATATATGCCCCAGTCCCTTAGCAAAGCAGCAGTAGGAGTAAGAAAAACAATTTGTTTCTAGAAGCTGTTATTCATCACTCTTTGCCCTACTCACTGCTCCTACCACAGCAAATGGGACTATTCTCATTCCCAAGCTTGACTGCACAAAGATCCATTAGATAAAAAAAGTATATCTAAATGAGAAATGCAGCACAAAGAAATGAGCTTAGACAGCTCCTCCTCTCTGATCTTCACTCTAATAATTATGTCCATGTCATGTGAATTCACGGCTGCACATCACCAGCGCAGCTCATTTTACACACCAACTTCAAAATCCTCTTCAAGCTGTTCCTTTCCTCACTCACCTTTCCAGGTGTCCAAAAATTCACTCATTTCTCTTTACCATCGAGGCTGTCCACAACATGGTCCTTCCTTAACACAGGTACTCCTCAGTAGCCACAGACACACTTTGCCCTGATAAAGAAGGTTTGTAGCTTTGAAGCCCAGAGGACAGTTTCACCCTTGAGTCCTCCCATGCTTTTCTCCATGCTGTCCTTCCAGCCTGGAAGAGACTTTTGGGAGCAGTCCACACACACATGAACACATCCTTCTTTCTAATCTTTCCAGACACCTCCAGCAGAGAGAGCCACAAAACTCTGGCAGTCAATCAAGGCAGACAGGTGACAGGTCAGCTCTGTTCCTCTTCCTCTTGCTGGCTGCCAGGTTCCCTGTTGTGCTCTTCAACCTACCTGTACTGCCAATTAACAAACCAAATGAACCAACAACTACAAACTGTAAGCTCATGACACTGTGCCAACCACCATCTAGTCCATTTGCTCATGTGTTCCTCCTTCCTTCAATACTCCTTCAGGTTTTGCTTTCAGACTGTAAGCTTTCTGTATAAAGCATCTGTCTCCACTTACTTTTCAGACAAGAGCCAGTACTAGTGTGGTTAATAACAGCAGCTAACCTTTGACTGCTGAACTATTAGCAATGCCACCCATATAGCTGTGTCATATTTAGTGAGTTGTCAGAGCAGCAGCATCATTAAAAAGCCCAAGCACATAACTAATGTACGTAAAACACGGCGAGAGAGACAATCAATAGGCTGGTGGGTGATTTATTCCCAAACTGATGGAAGCAAAGGGCTTGTGTTGCTGAGAGAACTGCTGAAAGCAGGGAACCCAGGCAGGTTAAAACTCTTCCATAACAGTCCTACCACCTGCTTTGCAACAGCAGGTTCTGGTGAAAGCAGTGCATGTGGTTTTTTGAGACCCAAATGACCCTCACAGTCTGTGGACTTTCATTGGCTTACCACTGTCCACTTTGTCATCCCATTGCCCACACCAGGGCTTCTCCTCTGTCATCCCTAATTCTCCCTTCAGCTTTTTACCAAGATCAGTGCTTCTATGAGTACCCTCACTCACTCTCCTAATGATTTCTGCCTGGATTTGCAATCTCTTTTATTCCTTCCTTCTCATTTCACATCAGAGGAACGTCAAGACTTTCACTGCCTAGTGTCAGCTTTGTACCTGTACACGATGTTCTCGTGGTGCTCACTGGGACCCCGCAGGCTTTGTAATTAGGGCCAAGATTCAAGCAGCACCAAGCACACTTGCAAAGCTTTTCTTCAAAACCAAAAGCAAAACTTCCCCACTCCTTCCCAGCACAGGCTCTCCCTCCTGCCGCAGCTCTGCAGGCTAAAGATGACAGCTAAAGAAAAAAGCAACCACCTTCCCCTAGCCAGCACAGTGAACGTGGCTTGCTCTCCACGGGCAGCAACCCACCACCAAGGTGCAGTTCCAGGCTGCAAGCTTCAGAGCTCTTTCTGGGTGTTGCATTAACCAGTCTCTTTGCAGACATGCAGGGATTGCAGGAACTCACCTCCCCACAGAGCTGAGGCACTCCCAGTACGTGTTCTTTGGAACACCGATTCCCTCCTGCACTGCCACGCCAGCTGCTCTGCACATGCTGCTTTGACCCAGTGATCCTGGAGCGTCTGCCCCAAACCAATTCCCTCCAGCCTGGTCAGTAGCTCCCACAGCAGGCAGATGGGACCTGTTGATTTCTGCAGGTTCATATAAGTGTGAGTTGATGAGCTACTTCAGGAAGCTAATATTAATTCCTGAAAGAACGTGTCAGGGCTGCCTGGCTGATTACCCCTCATTCCTGTCTGCTTACAAACAATGATTACAGTCTAATCTCAGCACTCTTGGAGGAGCTGCAGAGAGTACCCTTCATCTAGCGTAATTACATTCCAGCTCCCTCAGAGCTGAAGCTCTTATTCACTCCCAGTATTATCTGCAGACTAATCTAGTCGGCTGGAATGGAGGTAAAAATTACTCCAAAGAGCTGTAGTAAGCTCTTATTCCAAAGCCAAGTTAAAGAAACCAAACTGTTTTGTGATGGTCAGACAAAAGCACAAGAGGAAGGAGAGATGGATCCAGCATGTGGCAAAAGCAGGTGTTTGCTGGCACTACTGACAGCCAGGGTTACTTTAATACAACTCAATGAATGCTGTTTTCTGCAGAGATGCTCGGCCTGCTGTGTTTCCTTCAGCCTCCAGTGTGCTCCCATCCGTTCCCAGCAGGATGGATACACACCAGACATCTCTGGAAGCTCTTTTAAAGAAAACCTTCTCCCAGCTGAGCCTCATCATGCAGTCTCCCCAAGTTGCTCCTCCACACTTCAGTGAGACCTCACACGGTACTACAAGGCAGTAAGTGTCAAAACATCACCAGCCTTTCAAACATGATGGGAAGGCTTAGCTGTTTCCAGAACTTTTGTTATAAATATCAGAGTCAAACACTGTGTATGCCTGGTTTAATCCTGCAAAGGCTTCCAGCCAACTTCATTCTGCCTAAAAACCACTTCTGGGTTACTGTGTACGTCAACACCCTCTAAATCCATTTTCTGATTACATTATTTTCTCCAAGACCTTCAAATTATGATGTTGTAACTCTGTTTCCCTTCAACATAACAACATTCTACAAGGACGTCAACATTTCCTGCCTCTCTTGTTAAAACCACACACAGCCTTACACCACCTCCTTGCTCAGGCATGACTGTGATCCCCTGCTTAGCTACAGGACAGACATCTCCCTCCAAGGCCGAGAAGAGGATCCTGTGTTGCCTTCCCTTGCTGGTGACACTGGTGGGACAGGATGAAGGCAACATGAACTGGCGACACAGCATGGTTGTCAGGATTGGCTGAAACTCCAACCACTGTTTCTTATTCAGTACTGCTACAGGTACCTGCTAGATTGAACATGCAAACCAGCTTTTTGCACATGTTGAAATCACATTTTGCCTTTGCTGGGGGACACTCTGTAAGCAACAACCCACCCCTGTGAATGAAACAAGGGCACATACTCCAGCCATGCCTGAAGCACAGGCAGTTTAACTGCTGTCATCTGGGAAGTGAGACATCACTCCCCAAAGCCTCATCTCCCAGAAGGCAACCTGATACCTGTGCTGCCAAAGGTCCTGTGTTTTAATTAAGTGTTAAATCTGGTTTAGTTCTTTTAAAAAAAATCCAGTAAGATGTTTCTCCTTCCCACAGTGCCATCACTCTTTGCTGTAATTCAGTAAGGAGAACAGTTAATTAAGTTTGAACAACAGTGTCTAATGACTTCTATTTAAAGCTGTTCATAAAAAAATATTACAAGTCCTTAGAAATTATCTAACTTTGGAAGTTAACATGGTACCTTAGAGAATAAAACAGTACAGTCCTGCACACTCCCACTTCATAGGCATATCTCCTACTCCAAGCCATATCTTCTACCTCAAGCAGAACAGTGGAGCAAGGCATCCACTGCTGCCCTACAAATGCTTATTTTAAATTTAAGTCATGATGAGAACACCATAAAAATAACACAATGTCCCTGGACGTAGAGCTCAAAATGAGTAGTGGCAGCATCTCTGTTCAGCGGAGTTTCATGTAAAATACTCCTCAGATACTCATTTAAATAACTCTGTAGGAGTAATACCTTCTAACCTCTGTGGAGCTATGGCTTCGAGGAAGGAGAGAGGGAAAAGCAAAAAGGTCCTGAAGAGATGAGAAATACTGAGTAGACAACAAAACAAGAGAGTCTAGAAAACCAGGCAGCAGTCTAACCAGAGCAGAATGCCCCAAACTCTTACCAGGAGAAGGTAAGCTCACTACATGTGGCTTGAAACAGGAACTAAGGAGAAGAGAAGGGGGAAAGGAAGGTTACCTGTTCTGTTTGCCATCTGTACAGCTTAATGACTATGTTCATCTCTAGTATTCAACAACTTGCACAGAAGTTATGCCCCTGCACCAGAAAAGCTCCAAGAGTAAAACACACAGAGGGATTTAGACACGTCACTGGTAGACGATAAACACAGGAATTAACAAAGAAATTAATAAGAAGGCTGTTCAAATATTAGCCTAATTTAGCATAAAAGAGGAGATCTAGTGCAGCATTAACCTCAGACAGACACTTTAAAAACACAACCTGGAAGATGTGTGCTCACTACACCCACTCACCAAAGCATCTGTAATGAGTTTCCTCCTACCTGGTACCTCAGATCTGGAGGGAACTCCTCAAGGCAACTCGCTTCCTAGTCTTGCCTTGTACTTAATGCATAGAGTTGGGACTTGTTAGGACTCCAGAAGGGAAGCCTTATTTTTCTTATTCTTGTTGGCAGAGAAGAAGTGACAAAGACAACTATCCATCACAAGGATCACAACTGATTTATTTCCTACACAGCTCTAACAAGACTTCCTCTCTGACTTTACTCAAACTAAATCTTGCCAACATAATAAAACAGAAACATGAAAATGAAAACGAAGCCTAGCTTCATCCTCCTTCTTGAAGTCATCCAAGGGACATGCTGCAGGCTGTTCAGCCTTCCCCCCAGAGAGGAGATGGATTCTACTGGCCTCCCATGATGGGGACACGTATTTACCTGTTTGTTGTCAAAGCCATCCCAGGTGTCATTTCACAACACAGCTCTCCTTATAACTTGGTAATTTTACCCATTTCACAAAATCATCTGCAAGCTCCCATACCACTTCTCTTATCCTCAGAGCATCATAAATCACCAAGGCAGGACAATATTTGAGGACCTAAAAGTACTGAAGTTGTTAAAAAATAAATCAGCCTTAAAATTGGATGTGTATACCAGTAGGCAAGAAAGGAGCAATATTGTAGCCTGACTCCAGAAGGTTTTCAAGTGTGATCCAGAGAATATGAGACCTGTAAAGCTTATTTCTGTACCAAATAAAATTAAACAAGAAACAACAAACCCCCAAGTGAAAATAACACTTACAGATAAAGAAAGCCATTCTTTGCCTATGTAGTAGAATTCCCTAAAATTCTTAGGGGAAAAAAAAAGAAAAAGAAGAATCCTTGAGGATTAGGTTTAATTATTTGGCTTCTCACAGCCTCTGTGACAAAGTACTGTCAAAAAGGCTATCAGAAAAGTGTCTGAGCCACAGAGCAAGGGACAGAGCACTATTATCAATCTAGAAACTAACTGGATGAAATTAAAAAAGGAGGTCTAACACATGATCAATATTCAACATAGCAAAAGATTACAGCAGCGTTCCCCAGGGACCAGTTTTGTCTAACACATTCTTCAGCTATTTGCATAGGAGAGTGAGCTGTGATGTGGTGAGACTGCATATGACATTACTGGCTTGGGGGGCATTGAGCTGACCTTGCCTAGTTTGCCTCTTAGGAGCACTAAAATGCTTCATTCTTCATTGGAGGTTATCTTGGGAGAAGTTCACTTGCTTTAGTTACAGAAAGTATAAAAACACAGCTGCTTAGCAGTTAAGGAGACGCCTAAGAGAAAGCACAGAATAAGGAAGGTATTTACTCTTTCTTTGCAAGATGCAAGGGAAATGATACCCAGAGGAACTGAATGGCAAACTTAAATAGATACAAACCTCTCTTTTCTTAAGCCCTGAACTGACCTCTGGAGCTCACTGTCACAGGCTGTCTCTCAGCTCAGGAGTTCAGAAAGGTCCAAAACTAGATTAGATACATTCATAGCAAGCTAGCAGTGAAACACATTTACCAAAGCTTATGAAAAACATCTTTTTTTATAAAGATACCATGGTAGTTTCTTACACAGGGTTACACCACAGTGTGCTCTGAAAACTGAAAATAAACCATCTTCCTATGTCTGAACAAGTCTGAGCAACCTTCCTCTAACTTGCATGCAGTAAGAATTAACACTTCAACAGCAGCTAGCACACCAGAAGTGGAACACCTTGATGAACTAGCAGAGTCATTCCTGCTCCCATTTGACAGATGGGGCATGAGACAGCGTGAAACAGTCAGGGGATTCCAGGATTTTTTGGCTTTTGGGCTTGCCAACAAGCTACTGTATCTGCTGACCAGCAGATCAAATCTCAGTGGTGAAGAGGAGCATCCTTAGCTGCTCTCATTCTCCCATCCATCCCCCAAATCCAGGCAGGTTTACACTGCAGTGAAGGGCTCCCCAGGGAGTTGTGCACTTCAGCAGTGTCCTCTGGAAGCACATACCCCTTTGGGATAGGTACAGGGTAACTACTAACACTACATACAGGCTAACTTTCCTAAACCAATTCCACCAGTTCCCTCGATGCCCTATAGACTGTGATTTCCAGGCAGATACTTCTAGGCAGCAGAGGGCTGGCAGGCTCAGGAGGAGCAGAAGAGCTGATACCCAATCTGGCCAAGAGCTTCTCTCATTTTTTACACCAGGCTGTGCACCTGGGTGAATCTTTGAGCCTATCTACAGTCAGCTAGAAAGCATCTGTTCAAAGCAATGTATGGAAAGCTGAGGAAAGCCTGACCTTCATGGCTTCTTCTTCTGTGTTAAGTCAACCCTGTGGCCAGCCAACAGCTCTCTCCACAAGCAAACCCTTTGCATCCCTCCAGGTGACCATATTTGCTTTCCAAATGTTCTTCTGTCAGACACTTCTTCTGTCCTCCCACTGAGTTGCACAATCTAATGTCTGCACACATCTGCTTTTACAATTTAAAAAAAAAAATCAGGAGTGAATTTAACTTTAAAACCTGTAATGGCTTGAGGAGTCTCTAGAGTGAAGCAGGAGGAGGGAAGGGGGAACCCAGGTTAATAAAAGCTGTTAATTAGAGTAAAATTTGCTGCTTAATGTGTCAAGAACTAGTGAGTTACGAGTTAATCAACTGTTCTGAGTTCCTTGGGAGAGCAATAAACCTGAAAAAGGGAAGGAGAAGGACAAGGTCATGGCCTTCAAAGAAGGTGTCTTTAAAACTGCTTAACCCTAAGGTCCAAGCTGGGAGCATCCTCAAAGAGGCTGGGACCTGCCTCGTCTGAACATGCTGTTGTATCATCAACACTCCAAGTCTTTCACAGTATGGTCAGGTTCAGAGATTTTTAGTTGGGACATCTATAATGTGTGACAAAAGGCACAGAAAAGATCAGTAACCCTTAAAACCCTTGATGTTTTGTTTTCACTGTTCCACTTCAAAGGATTGCACAAAAGCTTAAAGTAAAAGGCAGAAGAGAGACATGGAAGAGTCAGAGAGCATCTATCAAGCCCTGAGTTCAGGATCCTGCATTCCTTGTGCAAGGGCTGTGAACATCTCCCTACACCAGGCAGTGAAAGGAGCTGGCACAGCACGAGCTGCCTTAAAGAATAAATTAATAAAAACAGCAGAGAAAAGAGAGTGAATAAAGCCTGTCAAGAAATGAAGGGTTTGGGAGATTGAGCATTTCCCACATTTTAATGCATCTGGAAGATAGAAGGCAAATGATGGGTGATTTTCCTTTGCCATTGAACTATGGAAAGATTTAATCTATTTTCACTCCAATTTACTCTTTGCAAGTCTAGTCTAGATGGAGTACATTCTTCTTCCCTGCAACATGCTAGCCATCATTACTGTTTCTCTGTGATTGCTCAGAGAAGAAAAGCTGCAGTTGCTATGGGATCTCTGCCATCACCCAAGAGCTTTCCCAATGGGGGGAAAAAAGGCAGCCAGAAGATAAATATTTATAGCAGAGAATTCCACCAGACTTCCAAACTTCTGCTAAAACAGGAGGCACTAAAAACATTTCTTTTTTTTTTTTTTTTGGATGGAGACACAGCAGTTATGATCCCCAGCACCAAGCACACACCCAACTCCAATGAAGTTGTTTATCCATGAACACCATTCATCACTCAATGGCAGTTCAACTGGGACTTCTTAGTGGTGCAGATGAGGCTGTGCCAGACTAACAGGAGGAGGTGGGCTCTTTCATCTGGAGAACTTTTGCTTGTGCTCTTGCCAGTGTTCTGCTCCCTGACAGCAAGCTCCTGCACAGAGACTGAGCTGCTGCTCTGTGTAATGATCAAAGACAAAGATGTGGCTGTTAACTGTGTCAGGTGGCAGAGGGGGTGTTGGAGTTGTGGCTGTGGGGCAGGCAGGGGACGTGGGAACAGCATGGCACGAGGCTTGCCCCCAGCTCCACTGGGCATGGCAGACCTGGACATTGCTTAGTGTGGGCACCAGCATGGACCATGCTTCCTCTGCTTTTACCACCATGCTCTGCACTCCTCATCTTCTCTGCATGGATGCTGCTGGAAGCTTTTAAACTAAAAATCCTTCTCCCAAGAGATTTTTCTCCTGTCTTGCAACCTCTACTCAGTTTAGGGGGCAAATGTGCTATCTGACTGTTGTGGAGACAACATGGACTCCTGAGGTTAGGACTTGGCACAGAAAGAAAGAGGAACAGATGTTCATAGATTTCATTGCAAAATATAATTATCCAGAGTTTTGAACACTACATACAACATATTCTTGTAAACATAAAGCAATAGGAAGTGCCCTCTGTGTCCTTGTGGACATCTTATGTGATCACCAGATCTTACCTGTATTTTCCATGCTGCAATATTTCAGCACTGTAAGCAGCAGCCTTCAGAAATGAGGGGAACATGGAGGATTGCTTCACATATAGCAAAGTAATCTTTTTAGCACTAATTTTCTTGTTCCTCTACAACATCCAAGTCCTGAGGGAAAGCAGAGCCCAAAGCTAGCTCTGGATAAAAAGATTAGTTGCTTCTGCATTAAGATGCTTGTAATGATTCAGCAACTTAAAGCCATCTTTCTACCAACAAGGAGTCTTTCTGGTTCCTCTATAAGCTGATAGTTCAAAGTGACAAATAAAATAAAAGAATTTGACAGAAGTCATTACCACCTACAAAGCTGTTGTACATTTGTGAGTACAAATGGGTCAATTGTGCCCCAAATTTGCAGTTTTATTCAGCTGGGTGAATAATCCCATCCTTCTTTCTGAAAAGAGATCTACAATTTTGCCTTCTCTAACAAGCAATTCACCTGAAGCATCACCAGTTAAACTAGTAAGAGCAAATGCAGTGTCATCCACAGCTCCCAGCTATGGCTGTCATTTCCCAAAAGGCAGATGAAATGCACTGAGGACAACCAGATCTCCTCATCAGGAGAGTGACCAGCTATCTCCTATTTGACATCCATAATATTTCAGACTCCTTTAAAACCAGGCACTTCCAATAAACTCCAGGAGCAATCAATCCTCCACTCTTGTTGAAAACTGTTGCTGCACAGAGGAAAATAAACTACAGAATATCTTGGCAAATAATTCAGGGTCAGAAATTTTTCTTTCCTAACAATTAGTAGAGAGCCTTTGTGCACCTCCTTCAGCAGCTGCTGAGTGCAGAGGCAAGTGGAGAGGGTCACAACCTTCATTCTGGACACAAATAGGCTGCTGGTTTCCCACAGCTGAAAGGGGGAGAGAAGGTTATGGCCACGGAGTAATGAGCGAGATTACAGTGCAATCAGGGGATGGAGATGTGAGCTGGAGAGACAGGCTGAAGGCAGGGAAAACATTCCTTAAATTAAACCCCTATTGTTCACCTTGTCTCTGCCTCGCTGGATAATCCACAAGGCTCTGAGCTCCTGCCAGGAGCCAGTGTGAATAATTCCAGATCATTTTTCCTGCCTGTCAGTAACAGGGCAGTCTATGTGCACACGAGCTGTCCGCTGCTCTGAGCCATACGTACAGAAAGGTGAATTTTCTGTAATCCCTGGGAATATCCCAGAAACTAGATTAGACTAGGTTAAGGAAGAAATTTGTCACAATGAAGGTGGTGAGACACTGTCCCAGCTTGCCCAGAGAGGTGACAGATGTCCCGTCCCTGGAACCATTCCAGTTCAGCTTGTCTGGGGCTCTGAGCAACTTGCTCTACTTGAAGATGTCCCTGCTGACTGCAGGGGGGCTGGACTAGATCCCTTCAAACCCAAGCCCTTCTGTCATTCTGTGATTCTATCTTTTCCTTTCCCCTCTCCCCAGTAAAATCTCTCCTCTGGATTTTCAGGATGCAGGGGTGCAAGCTGCACTGCTGAGAAATGATGAGTGCAGGACATGAATCCTCAGCACTTTGTGCATCATTAGAGCGAGGTTATTAACAGGACTACGGTTGGGGGGCTGAGGGCAATGAGACTGTCATCTCTCTGGAGGATGATGTGTGAAAGTAAGGAAGGCAAATGTAAATTTGCAGAGGAAATGTGCTTCATTTGTCAGGTTTCCTTCCTCTGAGACAGACTGTGAGGTCTATACCTGGTGGTATAGTAAAGCCTTTCCAAAGAAGGCTGCAGGACAAGACTTGCACACCAAGATGGCAGGGTCTCAGTGAACATCTGACCCGGCTTCCACGCTGACATGTGCTCTATAAAAATACAAATACAGCAACAACTGGCAACTGGAGCTTTCAGCACCAGAGACTAAACAAGAACTTGGGAAATACTGTGTTGGAACTAATGCAACATGCTTTGAGATCTTCATTCAAAAGACTTTGTGTAAGACTGTAGCAGCATACTATATGCAGTATGCTGTGATGCTAAATATATCCATGCCCACTGAGAACAGCAGCAATTTGATTTGAGTTCTCTCTTTTAAACCGCTATGGATATCAACTATTGCTTCCTTCTTCTCATTAACACTGCTCTAAAGTGCCTGGCACAAATCTACATCAAATGAATATAATTACAGAGGAAAATACATCACTGCATTAACATGTATGTCTGCCCTTCCCTTGCTTCCTTCCCCTTGCTGCTGTTCTTTTTCCCCTTTTCCCCTTCCTCTTCTCTATGGCAGTTTTGCTATTTTACTTCACAAATATCTTCTTTGTCCTTCTTTTCTTTCAGACTTTCACCTATTCTTCATTTCAAGTGTAAAGTTGATTGCTTTCCTTTTTTTTTTTTTCTCAAGATTGATTGATTTATTCAGCACTTACATAAATGATTTTATACAAAGCAGATAAACTATAGAACTCCCTGCAGAATACCACAAGCACTGCTACCACCTGTGTAGGTAAGGAGGTAAAAAATAAGTGAAGTTAATGAAGTACTAAATTAAGTAAGAATCTTTTACATCATACTTTGAAGCTGCCAAAATCTGGCTCTTCAAATGTACTGCAACAGCAGTTTTCTAAGACACAGGTCCTTTGCAGGGAGAAATCTTTAGTGTCAGGCAGCAAAAGAAATACAGATTTTCCCAGCTCGTATAGCAAGGACCAGGAGCCAAGGGAAGCTTTTGGACAACCAGACCGTCCACTGCTGCATGGCACCCAGAACACCACAATTCTTTTTGCCTGCTATGGAAAAGAAAGGAAGGGAAGAGGAGGGCAGGTATTTACTTTTCATATCTCATCTGAAACACCTGCAGGACTTCAGGCAAGTGATCTCTGTTGAAATTCATTGTACTGCTCAATCCATCCCTGTTTAATTCATCTCATGAAACTCTTAAATGGTACCCAGGCTATAGGCTGGTTCTCTACAGAGATGGGAATTACATCCCTAATTACAAGATATGGTACAGCCCTAATAATAAGTACTGTGCTCGAGAAGTCCCCACCCAAGGGGATGAGCTTTGACCTCTTTTAACAAAGACTGCAAAACAGTTGATAAGAACATTAAAGCAAGTCTCTGCTCCAGAAACAATGTGTTCACTTGCTCTAAGCACTCTGCTGCTGGTTGCAGAAATTAGTTTTTGAGTACCTCTCACTAGTCTGAATTGGTGATAGCTGTCTGCCCCCAATGCTGTAACACAGATTTGAGGCAACAGCATATGGAGGTGTAGAAGGGGAACTAGAAAGGCAGATAATATTACCTCCACAGAATTCACTTGTTTCACCCCCTAATAGCATCAGGGCAAGCTCAGCTCCACAGATCCACTGCTGAGGAAACTAACCTGAATTTTTCATGCATCTCCAGGACAAACCTTCACAGCCTCTGGAGATGAATGGCTCCTCTACAAAACATCTGACCCCAAAAAGAGCTGGCCCTTGCCATTATTGCTCCTCACATTTCCTTTCAAATAGTACCTCTTACCCCAAAAGCATTCTCCCTCCTCACACAGCAGTAAAGAACTGCAGCAGTCTCTAACTGGAGACACGTTTTCTTCTCCAGCACAGATTCATAGCATTTAACAGCAAACCTTCAATTACCACAGCACATGACCGTGAAACTTGCTCAACTGGAAACGTTCAGCCATTCCTAACCTTGCCTTCAGTTGTCTTCCTTTTTTTGCCCCCAAAGCCATCTAAAATAGTATTCTCCTGGAGCCTCTGTGCAGCCTGCCTAGCACAAAGTTAAGCCATAAGTCAAAATGATTAAAATAATATGGAAATATATACATCTCCTTCAACACTGCACTGGGAACATGGCTCCTAGTGGGACATCACTACTCATTACTCATAAGGCCAAAGACGTGGCATTTCCCAGAGAACCTGCATATTCTCCTTTTTATGCCAGATGACTTATAAGCAGCAATCAGTCTTCTCCTTTTGGTGCTGTGCCCTCCATACACATAATTTGAGTCCTTAAAATGAACCCCCTGATCTGGATTCCACCTGCTTGGGAGAAAAATAATAATAATAATAAAAAAAGTCTTGGAAATAGATAGCAACAAGAAACTGGCAGGACAAACTCACACTCCCACTGTGCCAAATTGCAAGTTTAGTAATTCTGTTTCCTTCCTGCTGAGTGGAAGGTGTCATTAGCTGCTGTATTTAGAGCCACAGAAAAGGTTCTTGGAGCAATCCCCAGCCTCCCTCTGAACCAGGTGGCTGATGACCACAGCAGCTGTCTGCAGCTGGGGACCTTCACCTTCATCTTCCTGCAGCCACCTCTTCAATTTTAACAGAAAGGCAATAAACAGGGCAAGTGGCACCATATGAAGAGAAACCCTCAGGCTATGTCATCCTCCTCCAGGCTAAAACTCATACCTGCACCGGGACCACTTTAAAGTCCCTGCGCTGCATAAATCACTCTCAGGTGCTGTTAACTCAAGAATAGCTTTCCTTCTGGGAGAGGAATTCTCCTCTAGGCTGGTCTCTGCAGAGCACCCATTGAATCAAATCCTCATTTCTGAAGATTAATATAACAATTCAATGAATCATCCTCTTACTGTGAGCCTTGGAAGGAGCACAAAGGCCTTGGAAATGTCCTGCCATGATGCACAGATGCACTTGGGCTTGAGTCTTGTCTGGCAGCAAAAATCCTAGATGCCTTCAAGAACATCAGCCCACCTGACCAGGAGGAGACCTCCTGCTCATGCAAACGTGCCTGCCCACTGTGGATGTCTGTGCTGGCTCTGCTGGCAGCACTGCGACAGGGAGGAGGAACAGCAAAGCATGGTTGTGCTAGATACAAACCCACAACCATAGGTGGTCTTCATGATGCACACAATGAGCATGTGAGGAATCGTCCCTTTCGTGTGGTGACAGAGGATGGGAAAGCCCTGCTGTTTCCAGATTTGTTTGGGATGGCTGAAATGAAGACCACCTGCACTGCCTGAGAATGGGGAAAATCTGTGCAAACATTCATTATTTAGAAGATAGTTGTCCAGAGGCAAATTGCCTGGAATCCATTAAAGGGAGAAATCCCAGCTCCCTCTGGCAGTCGCCTGGCACAGGCCATTTCCACTGACACAAAGGGAGGGGGGAAAAAAACCCACTTTCATTTCTAATTAATCTTCTGGTATATAATACTTTTAATTAGAAAAAAAAAATCTGCATGCTGTTTGAGAGAGGAAGGAAGGAGCCAAAAGCGAGGTAGAAAAGCTCTGGCATCTTGGCTGCAGTTCAGGCCTCGTCCTCTTTCAATCTGCTGGAGCAGGTGAAGCTGCAGCCCACTGCTCTCTCTCCTCAGTATGGCCCAAGCCTCTGCAAGGCTTCAAGGGGCTGCCTTGGGGATGAGGAGTGGGACTGTGGGTCTACAGACTTTCCTATTTGCCATAGGAAAGAAAATCCAGGTGAACATAAGGAGTGGAATGGAAGTATTTGGAAGATGCCTTGGACAGAAATTGAGTGAACTCTTGGACTAAGCATGGACAAGCCAAGCAGAAAGGCCAAGGGACAAGGACATCCAACCCATACTTCAAAATAATAAACACTCCCCAAAGTTCATTTCCCAATCCCAAATTTCCTAGCCCTTCTTTCTCCTTCTAATGTCTCTCTTCCCTGCATTCATTATGAATGCCACTGGGGGTACAGATTTGCACTTTGGTTTCTGAAAAATTAATCAATGATTCCAATTGCAGTCCCTGAGTGATGGCAGCAGCTCAGGCAAGTTGCAGATGACCCTTTGCAGTTTGAAAGCCTTTGGTATGCTGCCCACTTTCCCCCTGCATGAGAAGCCTCCCTGTGGACCTAGCTCAAGGGGTAAAATCTGGTAGGAAAGTATGTTTTTAGGTTGATCAAGTTCTGCTTTAGTGGAAAAGCCAATTCAGTTTAATATCCTATTAACACTCAGATCAGTGCACAGAGTGAAGACCTGTTCTTCCAAGGCTCCAGTACTCATGGCTTTCTACATGATCCCCTGGGCAAAAGAAAATCTGCAAAAGAATGTAAATATTACCATTGTACACCTACCACCCCCTGGCAAGCTAACTGTTGCCTGAGAGACTTTTGGTGTGGCTAATGAAACTTTCTATGACACTGTGATTAAAATGAAAGAATAGCAGAGAAATGCCCTTGGAGAAAGACACCTTCTCAACTCACCAGAAATGTCTCTTTTCTCATCTGCACCCACACCTATCAGCAGAAAGAGCAAGACCTAAGGAACCTGTGAACTGGTGAGCAAAGGGTGCCAGATCACACAGCACCCACCCTGAGGGGCAATTTCATCCCATTCCAGAAAAGCAGAGACCCCCACTACAACTCAGTATCAGCTCAGGAAGGTCCTTTCCCAGGCTGCAACAGAGCTACACTTCCCATCAGCTCCACATCAAGCAGGCAGAAAGCCTGGGTAATTCTCCACCTTCAACTCCTGGCGTTGTTATTTTTAGTTATTTCAAAACAAACGTGAGAGGGAAGTCAGAGCTCTGAGCAGCACAGAGCTGAGGAGCTCAAAACCCTTCTCTAGCTTTAGATAAGAGGAAAGGAGGAGGGTCTGGATTTGAACTGACAGACCTCAATACCATTCCTAAGGTGCTAAGAAACAGCAAAACAGAAGAAAAAAAAGAAAAGGAAGAAAAAAAGCCAGATTGCCTTTACCATGACACTTTACTGAGTGAAAACCCAGCTAAACCTTGAAGCAGAATAAGGATGGCAAACTAGTCCATCTTTGGGAAGCAGCATCCTTCCACTCCCACATCAGCAAGAGGCTGAGGACATGGTGGGAACTCAGGGCACCACTGGCAGAATATTCTCCACCAGCCCACACAGCACTGCTTGTGCTGCCGTGACGGGGATAAGAAGGGGACAAAGAGGAATGGGAAGCATTGTGACAAACTCTGCAGATGGGAAAATAGCAAAGCTCTAAAACTGAGAAGCAATTCTCTGAAGCAACAGGATTAGTGACAGCCCATGTTGCTCTTCATTGGGGTCATGACAACTACAGGAATGCTGAATGCTCACTCAAAGCCAACTCCTGGATTCAGACACTACAGTTGCTCTCAAAATATGTTCCCAAAGTTTCTAAAAACTCTACTAAATTGTGAATTTTGGGGGAAAAAACAATTTGCTAGCTCCAGAAGAACACATGCTGTGTGTACTACCAGCAGAGAGCTACCAGGAACAAAAAGCAACACACAGAAAACCTACTTTTTACCTCATTTGCTGAAACTTTGCAGGGAGAGAGAGCAGAACATTGGCTACTCAGAAAACCTGATGCTTTTCTTCCTCAAGATGTGGCTTTGTGGAAGTGTTTCAGAACACATGGGCTTTTATGTGCTGTTCAATTCTTGAGGCTATTCTGAGCTGAGAGCCTTTAGCACCATGGTCCTGTATCTACAGGACAGGCAGAGCAGCAGTATGTGCAGTATTAGCTCACTTGTATGCTTTCATGTGCCAGCCTTCACACCTCAGGATAGGTTCATTCATCTTGCTCTTTTAGAGTCCAGGTGGCTTTACTGAATTAAATCTCCCCTTCTGAAAGGCTCAGAGCAGGATACCTCCACCTCCCTCCTCCCAACAGCTCTGACTCCAGCCTCATGACACCAACACACCTGAGAGATGACGTACTAGGGCGCACAGCCCTGACGCTCCTTGCACAGCAAAGAGGAAATGGAAATGCTGGAAAAGCACTTTGGCACAGCTTCTTGGCTGGGCTAAAGGTTTATTCCTGGGATGCTGCTTTCCTGCAGACTAAGGAAAATTAAATTTAGCACTTTGCAAATAAATAGGTTAAGGCTGAAAGGACACTATTTAGGAATTTAGTGCTTACAGCAGCCTCAGAGATTATAGATCCATCACCGTCTATTACCTTGCTAGTTACTGCTTCCACTCTGTCTATCTTCCCTACTTACAGAGTGGTCCTTTCATCAGGTCTTTTTCTGTTCCAACTTGAAACTGTCATCACTTTAATGGAATTATATGAAGAAAAACAACTTTGGGCTGCAGTGACTCTGCCAAAAAGCCAAGGACATCTCCTATGTTTTCCCAGGACAACACAGTGAGAACCTTTCCTGACAGAGACATGCACGGATGCCTGACAACCTCCTGTGAAATACAGCGACTGCCAGCTGCTTACACACATGGACAAAACCTCTGGATCAATGTTCAGCTGTCAGCTGGGACCTTTCAACACCCAGAAACACCAGAGCTTTCACAGGGACCAGCAAACCTACAGCTGACTGGTAACCCTTGCTGCACACTCATTGCAGCTCCATTGCACACGGCGTGAGAACTAGTCACCAAAGGCACTGAGATGATTTCAAACCCCTGCCTTGTGCTGCATGCAGCTCTTCCATTGTCTGCTTCATACAAAAATCATCTGCAGCCAGACCCCTCTCCAGAGTCAGATACATCCCTGAAATGCAAAGTGACAGCTAGCACATGAAACGCTCTCCAGAGTCTTCCATTAAGATAGACAAACCCTTCAGTTTAAGGCTGAAATTTATGTCAGCTCCCCAGAACATGGTTGAGATAGATCCTCTGTTATCAGCTACCTGCTTTAGCTGAAACTGAATACAGATTAGGGGCAAATTAAAATTTTCAAGCCTCAGTTTGATATACTCCCTCCAAGATACAGGCAGACAGGCTTATCTTCTTCTAGAAGCTAAAGATGCCATCAAAAGATAATCTAGGGAGTTACCAAAGCTGGAGGTCATCCTCAGCTCTCAAATTCCCTGCTTCCCCCATGGAGGAGAACACAGCAATGTGATTTAGCTATGAAACCTTAGAAGATAGATTTGACATAAAATACCTTTCTGCACTTCTTCCTCAAAGGATGCTCATGCAACTAGCAAAAAAAACCCAAAACATTAAATCCAAAGTTCTAAAATAAGTAGTAAGTTACCTGCCCTTACAGCTAACATTCACATGGGGCAGAACGAATGCTTTTTATGTGTGGAGTTAGGATGATTCATGCACTTGTTTGTTTGAAGCAAATGTGAGAACAGGATAGGCTTTTCACCATTTCCAAGGATATGAATAAAGACAGTTGATATATTATTAAATCCTAACATTAATCTGTACCCATGTTAAGTATTAATTCCTTAAGTATACAGAACATAAAGAGCTGAGCTGTGAAAACTGTTGTTCTGAAGCACAGGGGAGGACCACAAGAATCCCAGCAGGCAGTCCCCCATAACAAAGCCCTCCAGAAGGACTTTCAGAGTACTGCTGCACTCTGTCATTGCTCCACAGATACAGGACTGTGGCAAGGACACCAGCAGTAATAGATTCATACTGCTCTACTGACACGTTACGATCTGGAGAGCCTGCGTGGCACGTTGTACTTAAGACTCCTTGATGCTGTGAAGTGCATCAAATCTTCAAGAAATGCCATGACTGAATGCTTGATGTGCTTCCAACCCTCTCCAGCAGCCTCCAAATAGAGCTGGGATGCCTTAGAGAAAAGCAGAAGGCACACTCATAACAGTCATTATTTTTGCTTTCCTACAAGAGGTTTCTCAAAAAGAAAATGTAAGAGACCTCTATTTAGGTAAAGGTCTTAAGGAACATCCAAACATGGCAGAGACTGGGATCCCATGAAGAAGAGCTGCCTAACAAGCTCTGAAATATGGGCTCTTATCTTAAACTGGCAAAGAAAGCATAGTCACTGGTTTATGTTACGCTACCTTCACAGTTAAAAGCCATGCAGTAATTGAGCATCTAGATTTGAAGCAATAAAGAATGACAGAGGAACATATGACTGTGGGATCCTGGCTCCTGTTTCACACCTGATGGTGGCCCTTTGACCTGTGACCATGACACCCCATTCTCTGCTCCTTACTATTCCCCCACTACATCCCTCCCTACTCACCTTCCAAGCCTTGTGGGAAAGGGCAAACAACTTATTTTCTAAACGAAATTTAGGCTGAAACCTTTTAACTCTGAAATCCTAGATGAGGGCACCACACAAGCATTTATAGTCACAACAAATAAAGGAGATGAGCCTAGATCCAGTCTTCAGATGGAGACAACAGATGTCCCAAGACCATACCAGCACAGGAATCTTTTGCTGTGTTTCCATATTTGTGAACAGTTTTTTATGCACACAAACACACACTCTTCCCTCCCTAGAGATTAGAAAATCTTTTGCCCCAGTCAAGCACAGGTAGTACCTGTAACTCCCAAAGCAAATGATAAGTCCTAATTATATTTGTTTTTAAACAATGTGCTGCTTACTCGAGAAAGATGAGAGGCAGCAGCTGCCACTCACTCTCACTGGTGGCTCTGTGCAGGCTGAGCTGTGCTGCTATGACCTGGGGCACTCACATGCTGGTGGGTACTTTGCTGGATGATACCAGCTGCATCTCACCTCAGAGCTGTTTCCTGGAGGTAACTGCTTTTCCTAGGCCTGTTCCTGGAACATACAGGGACAAGGTGAAGGACTGGTACAAAAGCCATCTTGAAATCCCTTGGCAATGCTCGACTGCAAGCCCGCTGCATCACCAACCACCTCTCAAAGCCAGCTAGAAAGATGCTTCAGGGATGTCCACGTGGGATCACAAGTGGAGGAAAGGACCATGGGGACTGCTAAAGCACCTGACACCATCTGTCACATAGGGATGGCACAGATGATGTTGTGACGATCTCGCTGCAGCTGAACCTGCTGGCCTTGGAGCAGACCAGCACCAGCACAGAGGCCCAGCACTGTCCCAGGGCCACAGAGATGACCTGTCCCCTCCTCCTCACATCCAAGACAGACCAATAATTGAGCCTGTGGAGCAGCCAGGGAAGATGGCTGAGATGCAGGGTACCCAGAAACTCAAGACTTTTCCCCAAAAGGAAAAAAGGATAAAAACCTTCAGCAATTTCCACTCCTTTTCAAGTGCAGCTTTGAACATAAGCACACGCAAGCGACCAGCAGGGCTGTGGTTTGCTGACAAGGCTCTGCCTGTTCTGCAAATTCACAACAGAGCAGCCAGGAAAAGCAACAAGCAGGCATCAAAAGCTGCTTTGCAAAACACCCATTTCATGTGTGCTGCAGAGAGGCCTTGGTATTCCCTCAGCACCTGAATGTGAGGGCATCGCCTTTTCCTTCAAGGGTTCCGATCCCAGAGGCTCTAAGGAGAACATCTGAACCCAGCAGAGACTCAAAGGAATAAATATCAGAAATTTAAAAGATTTAATGCCAGTTGAAGGTGGTGGGTACCCAGAGAAAAGGAGAGGAGTGGCCACACTGCCCCAGCCCTACAGCCCATGCTGGCTGAACCACGCAACTGAGAGGTCATTTGCTGCACCCATTCACATATAATAAAAGCTGGCTCCACTGGTAACATCTCCAACCCATTCACATGCAGCTTCCCCATCACAAATCATCTTGAAAAGCTTCTCAACCCCCCCGTGGAAGTCCATGCATGGCAATATCCTGCACCCAGGTGAGAGGAATAGAGAAAACCAGAGGGTTGAGTGACCTAGATCAAAGCCACATGGCAATTTAGTGGCAGAGACAGGAACAAGAATCTGGGAGGGGTTTTGCTTATGTCCCCTCTGCTTTGTCCATTATTTAACATCATCTTCATCTCATGGTGGGTAAACACACTCTTGCCAGCCCACACAGCCCTTTGTAAGCTGTTCAAATACAGCAGTGGGCATACACAGACATCCTTCTCTCCTGAGACTTCCCATGGGGAGACAATGCACTGCCAGCAACAAGAACAGCTCTTCTTCAGCAAATGGCAATTACACGGGTGCTGGGGACATGGCAGGGTGGGGGGAAGGAAGCAGAGGCTTTTATTGGAGTAGGTAAGTCAGCCAGAAGCTGCTCTGCCTCCTGCTAACTTACACTGACACAGCAGCAGCTTTTGTGTTGCCTGGGGCACAGGGTTGTGCACGGCTCCCTGGCTCTGCCACACGGCACCAGGATGGGGTCAGAGGTTATCTGGTTTAGGGCACAGGCAGAGCTATGGCACAACCTGCCCCATGCATTGTCCTACATCATGCATCCCCTCCAGGGCCACACACATTGCTACACCAGCCTGGATGCTCTGGTTTAATTAAATTCCCATCAGTGACCTGTGCTCCATGTTGGTGCATGTGACTCTCCCTGGAAAGCATGGGCTATCTTCCCCATTTCATTAAGAGATATTTTAGTGAAGGAAAAGGGGATTTGGAGAGAGGTGAACTGCAACCTTATTAAAAAAAAGGCTTATTCCAGTAATTTGGCTGCTTATAATTGCAGAATCATAGAATCATTTAGGATGGAAAAGACTTTTAACATCATCAAGTCCAACTATAAATCACTGCTGACTCCACCAGAAGCCATGGAAACAGATGCTGAGGTGCTTCAGCTGGAAGGGTTGATGCCTGCTGTGTCCTGTTGAGGCTGTCAGCAGTGCTGACAGTGATGGTGGCTGAAGTCAGGTGCAGAATTTGTGGGAGTAACTTGAAAGCTTCTTGTTTTCAGTGCCCTACTGCTTTGCAGGGAGAGGGGAAGTGCAGACAGAGAGGCAGAGCCCGGGCCACCATAAGGTTTTGCAGGGAGGGAAACCTGGAGATCCAGCACAGGCACTGCCATGCTCTTGGAGCATGATGGAGCGAAGGGAAGGGAATCTGCAAAAGCAACTTGGTGGCCAACAGCTGATGATTACAAAGCAAACAAGGAATTGCAGAGGGACAGCCTGAATCTCACATGGGACCTGTGAGCCAACCTCACATTTCCTGCTCAAAAATCAGGCCTCCTTTTTTGAAGTGACAGGTTATGTATCTGCCTCACAGTGTAGCACATCACTCAGTCCATCTGAGAGGATGCACCCATCAGCAAGACAAATCTCTGACCTTTCAGAAAGTCTCACATGCACCATCATCCTGCTAGTCAGGAAAGATTCAGTCACTGGAATAATTCTCCAGCACCATCAGCATTAATTACCTGCATGGCTGGGTCTACCCTGGCAGACTCACAGGCACGGCAGGGAAGAGGAGCAAGTGGTGCCAACACACTGGAAACAGGTATTGCACCAGACTGACAGGTAACAGGGGACTGTATTCCCCTGCCCAAAGCTGCTCTGTGTTCCCCATCAGCATAGTTTATTTATACTCACAACAGTCTAGTGACACTGGCAGGAGCACCATCCACCTCGTACAGATGGGAACCAGAGGCAGAGAAAGAGCATTAACTTTGCCCAGTTGGAATGAGGCTTCAGCCCAGCCTCCTGAAGCCTTGGAGCAGCATCTTTTTGCACAGAAATTCTGCAGTAAAGAGCAACCCTTCTGTCAGATCTCTCCACTGTTCTTGAGGCGACTGGTTTCATTTAGAAAGAAAAAAGGAAAAGAACCCTACCTTGCCTTAGGGAATAAGCAATTGTTTAAGGAAGAACATGGAGTAAGAAAGAAACTGTGTTGGGAGGGGAATAAAGCACAAGAAAGAGCAGAGTAAGATGAAGACAGTACCAAGAATTTATGTTAGGTCCTAACACAAAACAGGCTGCTACAATAGCTGAAAGAAAATGATGCGTAGGAAGTTTAAATACAGGATTTGATGCTGTAACACCACAGACTGCTCAACAGCTCCTGTTTTCAAGCTGCTGGTTAGTGCAACTCAAGATGGGCCCTTGCTGACCCTTCCAGGAATCCCAGGGCAATCATCTGGCAGGAAGACATCATGCTCACACAGCAATGAGAAGCGCTCCTAAAGCTGAGCAGAAATCAAGGCTCCAGCAACCACATGGGCAAATTGAAAACAAAATATAAAAATAAAATAACTTGTAATTAACAAGAATGAGGAGTTAACAGAGGCCTACAATCTCTCATCAATCTCTTGCTGCCTGGGCTGTTCCACCAAAGAGGCCCATTGTTATTTTTGATTGTGTGTGCAGGAGCGCGAGACGGCTGCTGGA
Source organism: Galbula dea (assembly GCA_013399015.1). Taxonomy (NCBI): domain Eukaryota; kingdom Metazoa; phylum Chordata; class Aves; order Piciformes; family Galbulidae; genus Galbula; species Galbula dea. The sequence goes on along the minus strand of VWZX01009189.1, from coordinate 1,282,520 downwards.
AGAATAGCACTCCATCAAAACTGTGATTTCTCTCTCCCCTCGAGACTCATCAAGGGTGAGGAGGATGAGAGGGGAGAAGATAGAGATGTAAAAAAGAAACAAACAGCAAGAACATGCTACTCAGAGATACTCTGCTGGGTTCAAGGAGGAAACAACTGAAACTGCAGGTATGCCAAGCACGTGGACTGCGTCAGAGCTCCCAACAGTGCTGCCAGCTTCAAGATGATACAAGAGCACTCAGGCAAGTAAAGGTAATCCCTGTGTTAGCCCTCCTGTGTATTCCAAGATGTACATCACTCACTGGTGTGTCCTGGCCAAACTGGTGCTCAGGTTGGGTTGGAATCTCAGACTGGACTCTCACCAGACCTTTAACCACATGAGTTTTGTCTCCTCCTTTCAGCCAGCAGTTTGTCAGCATCACTATGTTTGAAAAACAGCCTCCCTGTTCTTCCTTATTCAGTCCAGCCTCACCTCCCTCCTTGGGAAAAGAGAATCAAGCTATTACTTCTTGTGCACACAGCTGCCCTATCACATTTGGGGTTGGACTAAATGACCTTTAAAGGTCCCTTCCAATCCCCAAAATTCCATGACTCAATGACTTTTCACACCTTGTCAACACAGAGGCAACAGAACTGCAGGGTACACAAGCAATGGGGCAAGCAAAGGAAGGCAGGGAAGTGAAAGGTGGTGACCGTCCTTCCACACAAAACCATTGTCCGTTTCAACCCACTATGTTCTGTTTCTGCACCTATGGTGAACCACAACAGAAGAAATTGTTCACTTTTCAGATAGCCCTGAGATTTGATGGTGACAGTTTCCCTTACAGATGTGCAAACCAAGTCTTTACATAACTCCTTGAAGAGGTATGCATCAAAGACAGCATGAGCTCACCAGATGTTAATTTAGCAGGCTGCAAACATCCTGTTGATTTTATTACCACATTACCAATCCAACAGGACACCAATAAAGGTTTTATTTTGCAGCTACATGTCCCAGCCCTGCAGCTGGCAACATTCTGAAGCTTCTGGTTTTGTTTGCTGCCTGGCATCTGGGGTATTTCTCTTTTAAGGCAACTTGGGGATGCTCTTCAGTGAAGTCCTGCTGATGTTTGCCTTCTCATTTGATAATTTTGACAGAAAATAACAATACAGGCAAGACCTGGAAGTAGAGAGATTCTTGTACTCTGCAAGGCTGGGATCTAAGGATATAGGAAGTATCTGGCTACAGGCAGCCTTTTGGCCAGGACTAGTTATGAGCTTAGACACATAACACCACTGTGATACTGGAAAGAGTTTGTCTGCAGGGGGGTTGGACTAGATGATCCCCAGAGGTCCTTTCCAACCCCCACCATCCTGGGATTCTGTAAAACTAGCTGCTATGAATTGTTCAGAAAGATATCTCACCATTCTAGAAAATGTACCAAGCTCCTGCTCTCAGCAGTACCTTGAAGCCATAGAGTCTATCAAATAAAAAGATTTCCACTCTTTTCATTTTAAACTGATTGGCTTCAACTGCTTTGGCTTGGTCTGTGTCTTTAGGCACACAAAAGGAAAAAGCCCATGATTTAATTTCTCCACACTGTTTGTTCATTTGTACAAGTGTCTCCAAATCATCTCCTCTTCAAATTTGACCAGTCTTTCTGTTTACCAAAAGACTTTCTTTGTCTGAAACAACTGTCATTGCCTTTCTAAAGATCTCCTTTCCTCACCCTCAGTAGATCTAGCCAGAGACATGGGTAAACAGCAAGAGGTACACACAGCCCAGCAATGACATCCTGATCTGCCACAGCTTAATTCCAAGTTGGCTAAGCTGCTTTTGAGGCTCCCTAGCAATGTTTGTTTGTTTAAATAGATATCTTTAATGGATTGCTACAAAGGGAGTCAATGCAGTTCCTGGGTATCTCGTGGGTGGGCTGGCCTAGACACACCAGTCAGGCAGTACACAGAAGGCAAAGGCTGTGTCATGGCCTGAAACATCTAGTGTACCAGCAACAGCAGCAGAATACAAACTGTCAAGTGCTCCAATAACTATAATTGCATTACATCTAAACTAACTCCTGGTGAGGAATCTGTAACACTGCCTTCCACAGCATTTAATTAAAAGAATTAGAAAAAGAGCAAACAAGTGAGAGCGAGCTGTGAAGTCAGAGATGAGCCTTGCTGCCTACACACTCACACAGAGGGGCTGGAAATCACTGGAACATCCTTGATGAGCTCATCTGTTGCACTGATAGGGATCACCAATAAATACTGATATGGTTTCATTGGCATTCAGTCCTCACTTATAGATGCAGTCATTTATATTCACAGCATGGCAACATGATTAACCCTTTCACTGAAGCTGTAATTCCAATTAATGCAGATTGGCTGGACACAAGCAGCATTGTAGATAATAAGCTCTGTTACAGTAACAGCATACCTTGGTCAGGAAAACCAAGCACATCTTTCATCTTCATTTAGCTTTGAAGGGGTTACATTACAGTAGCTCCTACTGCATCCCTGCTATTGAAGCCTTGCTGAAAATTAAATGCCACCAGCAGTGTTACTGAAATATGCTCTAAAGTTTACAGGCAAACTACAGAAGCTTGCAAAGTGCCAGGGGACTTTCTCTGGTTTAATTATATAGACCCTGTTCCATAAATTACTTGAATGGAATACATACAAGTAGCATACCCTGCTTTGTGACTTCTTTGGGTTAATGAAATGCACACAAACACCCACAGTCTCTTATGCCTCAGAAATTCCTCAGCATAAACACACAACCTCGCTGGAAGCCCTAGTCAACATTCAAGCCTTGGTACATGCATGAGAACCAGCTGCCTGGACTCAGCAAGGAAATAATTTGTTGTTTATATTCTACTGCTATTCTAAGCTGCAGACAGTGGGAACTGTTTGTGATTTGCTGAAGAGGGAGAATGAGTCTGAGATTTTGTTGTTTAAGCTCAAATTAGTGAATCTGCTTTTCCTGTTCAAAGAGGTGTGTGAGGTAAGAGGCTGAGGAATTCAATGACTCAGTAAGCAACATACCCTTGGGCTTTGGGAAATGTGAAATCTGCTCTACCTGGTGACATTTATCTTCATCATCTGGACATGCTTGGGAACAAAGATCTGAGTAAAGGAGAGGAAGCAAGAGCAGCATTTAGAAAGAGGAATCTGTACTCTGTTATTTACTCTTGTGCATGCAAATGACTTCTATTGCCATGACCTGAAGGAGAATTTGAGCCTACTGGAGACACTACTTGAGATGCCAGGCAGCTCTTGTTCAGGTGGCCACCATGCAATTCTCTCATGTTTCATTAACTTTCTCCAAGCATGCCATCTCTCTGACAACACAGGCAGATCTGCTAGTTGTACTGCCTGGCCATGGCATCCAACAGACATCTCCAGGAACCTGCTGAAGTCTCCTTCACTAAACACTCAACACTACAGGTGTGAGCAGAGGCCTCTGGAGGTGTAAAAGCTAACAACACTGCATCATCACACTGTTTCCAGGATTCAAGAACAGTACTTTAAAACCAACAGAGATATTCTCCTCCCTGGACACTGAGCTTTCTTTTCTTGCTGCCATTTATCTCAGTTAGGTCAGAACTCTCATAAGGCCAAGTAATACAACTAGTTTGCTGATTTTCCTAGTTTTACTAAGGATCCCAGATACTGTCTTATACTTAGCTTCACTTGCTTTATTTGTTGTTTTAGGGTTGGGGTTTTTTATGGCCTTAAAGTTGCAGAACAGGAACATGTTTGTCCTGGTAATGTAAAGAACCAATACTGCAGCAATCCACGTGCAGCACACAGCTGTAGGTCTGCTGAGACAGAACTTTTCCAGTTCCTGGTTGTAGAATTGCCTCCTGTACTGAACACCTCCAAATCCCTCATCTTTCTCCTAAATGAGACTCACCCCTGCAGGATCAGTGGGAGCCAGGCATGATTTTAAGTACCAGTTGTGTTCAGCACTAAAAAGAAGAAAGTTCTCCCGCTGACCTGTAAGCCTGGGTTGTTGCCACCTGAGCCAACATAAAGATGGAACTTAACAGCTTGGTAACTAATGTCTTATCTCTGCTCTCTAATGCATGAGACCAACTGTGCTAGCTGGAAGGCAATGCAGAAGAAAAACAGCACCTATCAAGCCACAACCCAACCTCAGACCACCTGACTAGACCAATAAAGGTATCAGACTGACAGAAGACAGACTGTTATTGCAACTCATCTGTGCTGTTCACATAAATGGCACTTCACACACACAAGGATGAGTTGCTGCTCAAAAGCAATTCCAATTTACATAAAGACAAGATGATGACACGCAGACGAGCTAGAGGATAGCAAAGACAGTAAGGACATATATCTCTTAGTGAGGTAAGGCTGAAACCTTGATGGTTACATAAGGTTTTACTGCTGTGGCATATATAACTAATATAAAAAGGTGAAGTGCAAGGCCAGATACCACAGGTATTATGCATATATAGCCTCTCCTCTTTACTCCTGACTTTGATATATCAAGTAGGAGACCAGATATCAGCCCTTCTGTGGTAACTTTGTAAAAGAAATAAAGAACATCCTGTCACATACCAGGGGGGCAGTGATTTTCCAGTGTAGTTACTGAGCAAGAGCAAATACATTCTGGCATGCTGAAAACCATGAACCCAGAGAAGCAATGCAGCGAGGAGTGTGCAGACCCACCTTAAAAAGCAGGCAGTCCCCCTGGTGCTCAGCATAGATGGAGGTGAGGCGGTACTGGTTCTCCGTGGTGATGTCGATCTGGTAGCCCGTCAGCGTGTAGCACACCTTGCGGAACTCCTGGATCTTGGTCTGGAAAACTTCTTTCAGACGCTGGTTTTTCAGCTCTGCACTTTCCACTTGCTTCTTCAGCTCTGTGTAGGGGAAGAAATCAGGTAGTTTGTTATATGCCAGCAGCACACGGTCCTTGTGCTGTATTAACAGGGCTAGCCAAACTAGGTGAGCAGAAAAGGTTAATTAATTGTTTTAGCACAATGAATTAAGCAGGCAGAGTAAAGAAACAGGCAAGCCACATTCCTCTCCTCCTGGCCCCAGCAGACCACAAGATAAGAAACTGAGGAATAACAAAAAGCAGACGTGTCCTGGTGGGATGGATTTTCCTTTTGCTCAGCCAGCCTTTTAACAACATGCTACAAAACTCAAAGCCATAGCATCCATTCCCTCACATGCACACATCTTATTTTCTACAGGGAACTCAAGAGAAGGGTGTCATGCTACACGAAGCAAGAAAGTGGAAAAATGATAAGGAATACGCCTCTGTATGGTTGCATCAGGAGGAAGCTGCCTATAAGGGAAATCTCTTCCAATGCACTCCTGATTTGACTATAAGTGCTTTGATCTCAAATTGACACACTGCTCAGGAATCCCTTCAGATTCAGGAAGGGGCTTTTATTGTGATAAAAAGCCTGAAGAGTACCAGTGCCTCTTTGCATTTGCTACCTTAACTGGACTAGTCCCTAGAAGAGAGGTCCTGTGAGACTGCCTGCCACTCACCCTCTATTTTATTGCTACAAAGGGAGCTGCCAATGCTGTGAAACCTTCAAGAGGATACACAACAATTACCATGAATCTTTCATCCAAGGTGCCTTCTGAGTAATTAAACCTCAATTTATCCCCCCATTAATTACAGACATTGGCTTTACTTTAATATACACGAGAGATGTCTCCCAAGTCAGCCTGTTTTATCAAGACTGCAGTCCAGGGTTAGAAAAAATCCCTCTTTCTAACAGCAAACAAATAGACTTCTTCACTCAGATACCTCTTTGTCATTCTGAGCTTTAAGGCTTTGTCTGTGCTGTGATCACAGACACAATTGCAGCACGTGCAGGCCATAAGTCTTTAGTTTAGCAAGTTCAGGGTCCAGCAGTAGGATAGCAGAAACTTCAGTGCAAGGTGACTGCTTGAGTATGAAGGAAGGGGTTTGGGTGGCCTTACACAGCCCACGCTAAAGTATTATTGTTTCCTAAGCAAGCTGGAAAAGTTTTTGCTTGAGTTATTTGCTATGAAATGTTTCCACTAGCCTCCTAAGCATTGTGCAGGGATGAACTGCAAGGCCATGGATGTGACTGTGATTCACCATTGAGCAGCTGCAAGTACACCACGAGACTGCAAGTCTCCTCTTATCTCCTGTAGTGCTTTAGTTAGAGGCTCCTGGGTGGGACAAAAGGATAATTCAATGTGTTAAGTTAAAGTGCCTTAAATGCCACTGAGGATGCCCCTCAGCTCAGAAGTACTTTGGCCTTAATCCAATTCAGCTTAATCCCCAGGCAAGGACAGGAACTCTTTAATGGTTAAAGAGAATTATGTGTCCCTTTACTTCTGAGTGAGAGCATCCACCCAGGCAGAGTTAAGGCTGGCCAACTCCTTACCTGCAGTTAACTCAGCTCCACCTGAGCACCTGGTGGAGATGACAGATGAGCGAAGTATTTCCTTTACTCCAGGTCTTCCTCAAGCTGTATCTGACTTTATCAAGAGGAGCAAGCCAATCTTGGGGAACATCACCAGTTGTTGATTAAAACACTGTTATATGGGGAACCCCCCAATTGCTGGGGATGTAAGGTAAGCAGAGAATTCAAACCCTGTTTACAAGCCCAAAGGATTATGTCTTACACACTGCCCCTTCTCATGAGTTTAAAAAGGCTCTGTCTTTCCTGACCACCCACCCACCTTCCCATTCATACCAAACTCATTACTGCATGATTAACTCAGCCCTCCTTGGATTGTTACAAGCTTTTTCTCTTCATCTCAGCTGGGCCTGGTCTTTGATTAATCAAGTAATCAGCCTCTGAAATCAGGAGGTTAATTGGCAGCTCCGACCTCTATATTCTCACAGTCTTCATTCAGCCATCCATCTGTTAAGGACAAAATCCTAGATATGAAAGTAAAAATTCAGTGACCACCCTGCAGTGGTAAATAACATTTTGCCACTGTCAGAGACAGCACTGCCTTTAATATATCGCTCATGTCCAACAGCGATATTTTTTTTCTTAATAAATGCAGCCTAGCCTTGGAAAAGTAAATCTGCCTTTTCCTCCTGCATCTCAGAGGCTGCCTTCCCTGACTTTTATAACCTTGGAGGTGGATGGCACCCTAATTCATGAACTCCTTGAACAGCTTTCGTTATTCATGAAGAGTTAGCGCCTTTTCCGCTGTTTTGTCTCTCAGACTTGATACCTCTAATAGCCATCATGAGCATCCTCCCACCTGCTGGGCTGCAGCCCTATCACCCATCCAACAGCATTGGCTTAGTTAGACTACAACCAAGTGAATCTAGAATAGCAACTAAATGATGGCAAATGCTTTCCTCCACCACCTTCAGGGTAAAGGAGGAAAAACTCTGATGATAATCAGTCTATTACACAATAAATCCTGAGCTTCTGAATTTAACTGAAGGACTAGCAAGCCTTCACTCTGGACAGCATGCCCTCACCTCCTCCTGCCATTCTCCTGGCCCTCCTTCCAGTGCCTGAAGCAGTTTTGGTGTATAACAGCACCAGCCATCCAGGCTGAAAGACTTCATCTGCAAGAAGAAAAACTTATCTCCTTGTAGAGATGCCTTGTGTCAGCCACTGGCACAAGGTGCTGAACTCAGTAACTGCTAATGTAGATGCAGTCCAATGTGCCAGCATCAGCCAGGGGTGGGATAAAGCCTTGTCTTCCTCTCTGTGGCTCCATTAGTAAATCCCCAGTAGTTTTTCTTTAGCTTGGGGACAAGGCAGAAAAAACCAAGCAGGCACAGGGACACAACAGGAATGCTTAAGTTTGCACCTGCCCCCAGCGAAAGGTCCACTGAACCCTGACAGTAAAACAGAGATTGCTCTTCCTTTACGCCCAATTAACTTGCAGTCCTCAATAGTTCAGCTACAGCAGCTCCTGATGCCTACCCTGCAGTATTGATCCCATGGAAACAATTCAGCTAGGGGCTATTCCCACATCAACTCAGGATAGCATGCCAGACAGTGAATACTCTGCTTTCTGCTGAGGGCTCCAAGGATGCCACATTTTCAGGGGCTTCACAGAAGAGTAACCTTGTAGGAAGGTAACCTGAGACTCGAGAAACACAGGATGGGATCCCATTGCTGCACCAAAGCCATTTGAGAGGCCCTAGGGTATTTTTCATGGCTTCCCACCATGCTTCTGCAGGAAAGAGATTTCCTGCAGGTTGTGTGTCATACCAGCCAGCCCCAGGCCAATGTCTCAGACACTTTAGGATGTCTGAAATGGCACAGGTTGCCTATTTTTAGGCAGTGGGTACCTATGTAGCCTCAGTGCACCGTGGCATGGCTCTGCCCACATACAGCCCTGACACCACAGATTCAGTGCACAAGTAGCACACACATTATCTTGGGGACAGTAATTAACCTTTCTAATATTTCCCCCACCAAGTGAAGATGCTAAGCTAAGAGGCAGCTCATTGTTTGCTCAGTGTCTGAATTCAAAGGCATGATGGTGCTAATTCTTAAGCCTCACCTAATACTGCTAATTCCCACCAAATTTCTAGCACTGTCAGGAAAACCCGATTTAAAAGTTATCATCTGCACAGAGTGCAATTCAGCATATTTCAGAGCAGCGTTTCAGGCACAGCTGCAGAGGCCAAAACCCTTTCAGGGTGGCTCGAGGTGCATGAAGAGAGCAGGTTTCTGATGACAGCTTTACTGTTTCCACACGTTTTTATCTACCACCTACAGAACATTGAATGTCTTGATCCTTTCAGATCTTTCACAATATTTGGAGAATTAGGTTTAATTATATCTTTAAAAGCCAGTGTTTGAAAAGGAGAATCCCTCTATTGCGAGTACCTGTTGAGCTCCTGCGTTCCACTCTGCTACACTCACACAAAACATGCCAGAGAGGGTGCAGGTGTTGCCTGCAGAAGCCATGGCTGGGGAAAGTCACCCCATAAGCAGCCTTCATCCCAGGGAAGGGATGCCAAAGCATCCCTCACTGAAGCATTAATGAAACAAATAAGAACTGAGAAAATAAGCATGAGACTTGGCAGGCTGAGCCTTGGTCAGGGATAATGAGTGGCTGTTTACTGGGCCTGGGAAAAAGGAGGAGGAGAAGAGAGAGAATAGGAAAATGGATTGAAATTGTAGTGCTCCACCTCCTCTGTATTCAGGCCAACAGAAAGTTGCCTGTCCTGAAGAGTTCAGTGGGGAGAAAAAAATTCCTCACTGAAGAATTTCATTAATCTGTTACAAAATTGATATTGTCAAATGATTAACTTCCTGCTAATGATACTGCTTCTTGAAACACCTTGTATTTTCCCACACTTATATCGACTTTAATGAATAATTCAAGCTATTTTGGATAAATAAATAAAATATGAGTTGGGCTTTTTTGGTCTCATATTGAAAATGTCACTGCTTTTTATTCCATTGCTTTTACACTCCTTACATCTGAAAATGTTCACAGCTGCCTAGAAATACCACAGCTTTGGCTCCTGTTCTGAGTTCAGCTAGGTCAATCAATAGCAATAGCAGCTTCTACACCAAAGAAAACCAAATCCATGCTTAACCTTTTCCCCAGGGGAAGAGAAGGAAACAATGAGGCTCTCAGCATGCCAAAAGTGGCATGAAATTAAACATATCACTAGTCTTTTCCAGGAAAACACAAATT